>JAQZBX010014852.1:0-38168 GCA_029593785.1 Cabassous unicinctus
CAAATAAATGAGTTGAAATACAATATGGCTAAAGAGATAAAGGACATCAAGAGGAAAGTGAGTGAGCACAAGAAAAATTTGAAAACCAGCAAAGAAAAAATAATAGATTTCATGGGAATGAAAGACATGATAGGTGAGATTAATAAAACACGTTAGAGGCACACAACAGAAGACTCAAAAGGATTTTAGTAAAAGAAGAAGTGATGCAGAAGACAATACAGCTTGAAAAGAGAGAAGAGAATGCAAAAATTTGATCAAGGGATCAAGGAGTTAAAAAACAACATGAAGCATAACAACATATATGACATATGAGTTACAGAAGGAGAGAAGAATGAAGGAGCAGAAAGAGGATTTGAGGAAATAATGGCTGAAAATTACCCAACTCTCATGAAAGGAATGAATTTAAATGTCCAAGAAGTACAGCATAACCCAATCAGATTAAACCTGACTAGACCTACTCTAGACACATACTACTTGAGTGTTAAACAGCAAAGCAAGAGAGAAAATTCTGAGAACTTAAAAGCAGAAGCAAACCATCACATGCAAGGGATGCCCAGGAAGACTTAGTGTGGATTTTTCATCAGAAACCACAGAGGGTAGAAGACAGTGTTACGATATGATTAAGATATGGAAAGAGAAAAACTGCCAGCTGAGAATTCTCTACCACAATATTGTCCAAAATTTGAAAATGAGGTTAAAATATTCACAAATAAATGTTACAACAAGCATGGTTATCTCCAAAAGAAGGACCTCACTGATCTAGCACCGCAAAGGAGAAAAACTTCTCTCAGTGAGAAGGTGATTTATTGCAAGTGCACAAGCAAGGAACTGTGGGAATCCTCCCCAAATCAGGTCAAAGAAAGAATGGGAGCTAGGGTTTTATAGGCAAAGGACATGGGTAGGGGGAGAGAAAAACTAGTGATTCCAAGAGTCTTGTGAGGAAGGTAGGTACAATTTCTCAGCCTTGAATTGTCTCAAGCACATCAAATGTGTCCTTGGTTTTAGTGGCTTACTAACTACAGTTTAGCAAGGTCTTCATGATCCCTTTCTCCCCTGATTGCTCATGGATATCAAGCTTTTTGTTTCTGAGGAAAATTACAGATTACTGGGTCATAAGTTGCTCCTGACACTATTCTGTCTGGTTTTGCATTGAGACATTATCTTATTCCTGTAAGCAAAACTGAGAAGGTCTGGTTAGTATCTTTCAGGGAACTAAGTACAAGGAGTAAACTTCTAAAATTAGATTAATAGAAAACCAGCTCAAATAGTGTATTAGAATTTTCAGACCTTCTTAAGTGAAGAAATTTTTAGTAAGCACATTTTCCAGCTATCATAAACAGAAACTAAGAGACTTCATTTAAAAAGTATATGGCTTTGCAGGAAACATTGAAGGGAGACTTACAGCCTGAAGGAAATAGTCAGGAAAGAGAGTTGGAGGACATTGTAGAAGGAAAGACCAATAGAAAGGATGGCTAAAAGAGTAAAAAGACCAAAAAATATAAGATATGCTGTATGAAAGCCAAAGAATAAAATAGTAGAAGTAAATAATGCAGTAAAAGTAATATAATTGAATGTGAATGGATTAAACACCACAAACAAAAGATATACACTGATAGAATGGAGTTTTTTAAAACACTCATAAACCATCCTAAAGCTGTCTACAAGAGACTTACCTTAGATCCAGGGACACAAATTGGCTGAAAGTGAAAAATGACAAAAGATATTCCACAGGAACTATAACCAAAAAAGAGTTGGAGTTTCTATACTAATATTGGACAAAACAGAGTTTAAATGTAAGAAATGTATAAGAGTTGCAAAGACAATTATATATAATAAAATGGACAATCTATCAGGAAGAAATAACAGTCACAAATAATTATGCACCTAATCAGGGTGCCTCAAATTACATGAGGCAAACTCTGACAAAACTGAAGGGAAACAGGTGAGTGGAAACAAACAAACCTGAGTTTGTTATCTCTAATATTTGATGTATGCACACTGTTCTGAGAAAATTCAAATGCATTGCTCTGTCAGATGACAAATATCCTTAGAGATGCAGAGCTGGCAACTCGCACTGCTTCCTAATATTAAACACAGTAGCTGGAATAAACTACTTGTGTCTTTTTCTGATACTTCTCTTTCTATGATAAATGTGGTAAAGATTTTAAGTTACTTGGAACTACTGAAAAATTAAATGCTGGAAAAATTGGATAAATAATACAAACAATAAAAATCATAACATGTGAAAAGGAGTAATAAAAGTCAAGATGAAAAAAATTGAAGGGAGAAATAAACATCTCTACAATAATAATTGGGACTTCAACACACCACTCACATCATTAGATAAAGCAACTAGACAGAAGATCAGCCAAAAAATAGAGAACATGAACAATATGGTAAATGAGCTAGACATGAAGGACATATACAGAACATTGCCTCCCAAATCAGTAGGTTATACATTCTTTTCAAGTTCTCATGAATCTTTCTCCAGGAGAGACCACATGGTACATCACAAGGTAGGTCTCAATAAATATAAAGAGATTGAAATTATATAAAGCAACTTCTCAGATCATAATGGAATGAAGTTGGAACACATAATAGATGGAAAAGGGAAAATTCATGTGTGTGAAGGCTAAACAACACAATCCTAAACAATCCATGAGCCATAGAAGAAATTGCAAGTGAAATTGGTAAATATATTGTGATGCATGAAAATGAGAACACAACTTATCAAAACTTGTGAGATACCTGTGAAGGCAGTCCTGAGACAGAAATTTATATCCCTAAACTCCTAAATTGAAATATAAGAAAGAGCTAAAATCAAAGATCTGACAGAACAATTGGAGTATATAGAAAACAACAACAACAACAACAAAAAAAAACAGCAACAATTCCCAAAGCAAGCAGAAGGAAAGAAATAGTAAAGATTAGAGGAGAAATAAATGAATTTGAGAACAGAAAAATAATAGAGAAAATCAACAAATCCAAAGCTGATCCTTTGAGAAGAACAATTCAATTGACAAATGCTTAGCAAGACTAACAAAGAAAAAAGATAGAAGATGCAAATCAATAAAATCAGAAATGAAAAGTGGAAAGTTATGACTGACTGCACAGGAATAAAATGATCATAAGAGGATATTATGAAAAACCATATGTCAACAAGCTAGACAATCTGGATGATATTGATATATTCCTAGGAAAGCACAACCTACACAGATGCTACAAGAAATACAAGAACTTAACAAATCCATCACATTTAAAGAGATTGAATCAATCATCAAAAATCTCCCAAAAAAGAAATATACAGGACCAGATGGCTTCAGAGGTGAATTCTACAAAAATTAACACCAATATGGCTTAAATTGTTTCAAAAAATTGAAGAGGGAAAATTGCACATTTTGTAAAGCTAACATCACCGTAATACAAAAGCCAGATAAAGATACTACAAGAAAGGAAAATTACAGAGCAATCTCTCTAACAAACATAGATGCAAAAATTCTCAACAAAACACTTGCAAATCAAATCCAACAGCATATCAAAAGATTTATATACCATGACCAAGTGGAATTTATTCCCTGTAGGCAAAGGTGGTTCAACATAAGAAAATCAATTAATGTAATACATCACATTTAAAAATTGGAGGAAAAGAAATCACATGATTATCTTGATCAATGCAGAAAAGGCATTTGACAAAATCCAACATCATTTTTTGATTAAAAAAAAAAACAAAACACCTAGATTGATAGAAATAGAGGGAAAATTCCTCAACATGATACAAGGCATATAGGAAAAACCCACAGGTAACATCATGCTCAAGGGGAAAAGTTCTTAGATTGGGAATGATACAAGGAGACCCACTGTCACCTTTGTTATTCAACATTGGGTTAAAAGCTTTAGCTAGAGCAATTATACAGGAAAAAAATAAAAAGAATCCAAGTAGGAAAATAAGAAGTAAAACTCAGTCTTAGTGGATGAAATGATCATATATTTTAAAAATACTGAAGTGTCTATGATAAAGCCACTTGAGTTAATAAACAAGTTCAGCAAAGTGATAGGATACAAGATCAACATGCAAAAATCAGTAATGTTTCTGTACACTAGTATTGAACAATTTTAGGAGGAAATCATGAAAAAAATTTACATTTATAATAGCAATAAAAAGCTCAAATACCTAGGAATCAATATAAGCAAAGAAGTACAGGACCTGAATTCAGAAAACTACAGAAAAATGTGAAGATAAATCAAATATGACCTAAGCAAATGGAAAGACATTCTGTGTTCATTGGTTGGAAGATTAAATATCATGAAGATGTCAATCATATGAAAGATGATTTCTAGATTCAATGCAATAGCAATCAAAATAACAAAAGCCTTTTTTACAGAAAAAGAAAAGGCAATTATCGAATTTATTTGGAAGTGAAAGTTCTCCTAAATAGTAAAAAACTTCCTAAAAATGAGGAGTGAGGTGGGAGGACTTTCACGGCCTGATCTTGAAACACATTGCAAAGCTACAATGGTCAAAACAGCATGATATTGGCAAAAAGATAAACACATCTATTAGTGAAATAGAAATGAGAGTCCAGAAATAAATCCTCACCTTTACAGTAAACTATTTTTTTGACAAAACCACCAAATCTACATTAACAGGAAAAAACAGTCTCTTCAACAAATGGCACTGGGAACAATAGATATCCATAACCAAAAGAATGAAAGAGAACCCCTATCTCACTCCCAATATAAGAGTCACCTCACAATGGGACAAATACCTAAATATAAAAGCCAGGACTATAGAACTACTAGAAGAAAACAGAGGGAAACATTTTAAAGATCTTGTGATTGGTGGTGGATTCTTGGAGTTTACACCCAAAGCACAAGCAATAAAAGAAAAAATAATAAATGGAAACATCTCAAAATTAAACAGTTTTGCACCTCAAAGGACTTTGCAAAGAGTGAAATGGCAGCTGACTCAATTGGAGAAAGTATTTCAAAATCACATACTCAAAAAGTGTTTAATATCCATGATATAAAAAGAGATGCTACATCTCAACAATAAAAAGGGAAATGATCTGATTTTAAAATGGGCAAAAGAATTGAATAAACATTTGTCCAAAGGAGAAATACAGATGACATAAAAACAGATGAAAAAATCTTCAACATCACTAGTGATTGGGGAAATGGAAATCAAAGCTACAATAAGATATCATTTCACACCTGTTAAAATGGACACTACTAAAAAGAAAGAGAGCTACATGTGTTGGATGTGGAGAGACAGGAACATTTATTCATTTTTGGTGGAAATGTAGAATGCTGCAGTCAGATCAGCCAGGGTGAGACAGCAGCACCCAGGACACCATCTGTCCCCTTTTCCTTCACCCCAGGCTGAAGCAGGAATACCGAAGCACAGAGGCTTCCAGGTCTCAGGCTATCCTCTGACCCATTCCCTATTGACCCCATCCAGAGCCAGGTATATGCATGAAAGTTCAGGGGGATTGTGGGCACAGGCGCAGAACATTAAACTATGCCTCTACTTCATTTTCTAGTAATCCTTTTCTGGCTTTTACATTTTACAGTATAAATTTGGGTACTTCAAGCTTTCTCTCTTCCCAAAGAGATTCCAGCATTTGAACTGGCAAAATAAATCTTAGTTAGAAAAAGAAAATATTCTGTCTTACCCTATGGTGGCAGGGAAACAGATTCTCTTCTGCCCAGTAAAGCTGCCCTCGTTGATGTCATTCCTAGCAATAGAGTCTTGTGAGTCACCTGGACTTCAAGGTGGTCATTTGATCCTTGGAATAAAACCTCATTCTCCAGCCCACACTCATTGTCAATGGTCATCTAACCTACTAACTCAAAGCCCTGGTAATAATCTGTAAAGTAATCTTGAGTGGGGAAGTTAAATACTTACTTTGTCTCGTGCATGCACAGAGATGGATCAAAACTATGACTATACTAGATATGTTTTTTATTTAAGTTGAGTTCCAAGGTCTTTCTCATTAAAATGTATAAATTATAATTTCTGGATAGCTGCAGAGATTTGTCTCCATGGAAAAGCACATGTGATTAGGGAGGGGAACCTTGGATTCACTCAATATGGCTGTGATGGTCAACAGCCCTGGAGGAGTGGTCCTGCTGGTTAGGCCTTCAGTAGGCATAGAAGTTGAGAACTGGGCAAAGAAGGTAACAAGGAGCTCAACCTCCCCTAGGGAGATTCCAGTCAATGTTCAGGTTGATTTACTGCAAATTTGATTGTGTAGCCCATGTGACAGGGTGACCCAGAAGCCAACAGTCAAATGTGGACAGGTAGAAAGGGCCTCCTGTTCTCAGGTCTCTACATTGATATCTGTGTGCACTCAATAAGTAGAGGGGAGCATATATTTATAAAGTCTTGTAGATTAACCTATGCCTTTGCTGACTTCTTTCCCCTGGACCACTGGGAGACAGTTCTGTCAGAATAGGAAGAAGAGGTCACACTGCCCACAGAAAGGGACCTGAGACCTAGAAGTGTTGGAGGAAGAGCAATCCCAGGACACCTCAGACCACCTCACTCCCTCCATTCCCCTTGCCCAAAAGTCACTGCTGGGACACCTTCTCTATGCCAGAAATGAAAGTAATCCCTTCCCATGGAGAATCAAGCCAGTGTGGCCCTGCTATCTCACCCAGCAGAGCCTGAGCAGGGGTTAACCTGGGCTAGTGCATGACTACATTGGCCAGCTGGGCTTTCCAGTTGGTCAAGGAGTCTCAGTGTAAAGGGAGGATTCCCTGTCAAAGACTGAGTGAGATATACTCTTGCCCTATATGTAGGCCTCTGCTGGGTTACACTCACTGTACTCTAGGCCAATGGAAGTTCAAAGATGCAGTATTAACTCATCTTCTGCCATATCAAATTGCACTAGATTTATTAAAAGTTTCTTCGTGATGTCTCTGTTCTCAGGAGAATTCCAGCTGTATAAGTGATACTCCTCAGATACCAATACCTTCTGCCATGTCCTGGACAAGCTTTGGGACCTGCATTTCTGTCTTTGAGGGGAAAGCACAGTCATACTTGTGATTAATTTAACAAATCACATCCATGGATAGCTGTGCATATCACCAAGGGCCTGGGCTTTTGGGAGCCCAGGTTTGTGTTCTGGCCATCACCTTTCCTGAAGAAGCTGCCATGGGTATCTGGGTGACACCTTGAGCCCAGGGGAATTGAGGGATAACTGAGAAATGTCCACAATTGAAAACTCAGAATCTCCCCCACAATTGATCTGGACCTGCACATTCTAGATGAAGCCATGGGATGATATTCAAAATCCTTAACAACAAGATGGTGTCGGCTTAAGGGGGCAACCACGGACAGCTCCCAGAGCACGGTGGATAGTGGATGGGGTCCTGCACGGGGGTCTGTGCTGTAGGCATGTGGAGTGAGAAGCTTGGGACATCTATCTGGGCAGATCGATGACGTGGACTGAACCATAGATATTCGTGAGTTTTAAGCCTGCCTGTGGTGGTTAATGCATTTGGCTGACACATTTTTTTTCCCTTACAGGGAAAAAAAAAAAAGCTAGTTGGAACCACGACTCCCGTCTGGTAACTGGGTGACAGGGCCTGGTGGGAAGGGGTGTTTTCTGAGTGGGGAGCTCCAGCAAGAGAGCTTTATTTTCTGGGGATTTGGCTGCCTGAAGCCCCCTGCAACTTAGATGAACAAAACAGCTGCAGCGAATTGGCACCCAGAGGAGGGGAGGGGTTAATCTGCTGAGGAAGTTGATTTGACTAACTGCCCAGTGATAAGTCCCATGCCCCTAGGAGCTGGGGAGAGGGGCATTCTCCAAGAGAGGGAGAGTTCTGACAGAAAGCAGAGACGGGATAGTTTAGCTGTCGATTAGGCTGCCTGGACCCCCTCATAACTTTGGGAAGCAGATAAGCCAGCTTGAAGCAGCACCAGGCTGAGGGGAAAGGGGAATTTGCAGAGTAAACCTGATTTACCAGCAGCCAGGTGACACTGGGGCTCTGATCTAGAAGGGAAGACTCTGCTGGTTTTAGTGTTCTACACTGACAAACATCAGAACTTTAGCGTCCCTGGGGAATCCAGAAATTGGGAAGTGCTTGATTAGTTTCTATGAGCCCAGTTAGGGTCCCTTCCATAAGGGGGGTGGTCTAGAGAAAGACTTATTTTTGGTCCTGTATTATGCCAAAATAAATAAATAAATAAATAAATAAATAAATAAATAAATAAATAAAATGGTCACTTTAATAAATGAAAAATAAATTATTTTTAATTTAGTTTAATAGCCAAAAGCTGCTTCAGGACCTGCATATAGAACCCTGCAGGGAAATTGTTTGATAAACACAAGCAGGCTGAGAGGATCCACGGGGACCCCAGGGAATATAGATCCCCCTTAGCTTTGTTTGACTGCTTGCTTGTGTGGTTGTTTGGTTTTTATCTGTTTATTTGTTGCCTCTTGCTTTTCTTTCCTCTTTCCTCCCCCCTTTATTCTTTCTTTCATTTTTTTAAAATTAGGTTCTCCTAGCTTGTCTCTTCTTTGCTGTGCTTCTTCTTCAGTAATTTCCCATTCTCTCTATATATTGATTTTGCATTCCAAACTACCTCTCTTCCTTCCCTCATCTTTCTGCTTTCTGCTTTCTGTTGTGGCTATTAAATACCACATTATTTCCATATGCCCACAACTAAAGGGTGTCAATTTCTACTCCCTCTATTTTGTTTCTCTCTTTTTTTATTAATATTAACTCTTTCCTTTTAGACCTTTCTTAACTCTTTCTCTCCCTCCTCATAATTCTAGCCTTCTAAATCATTATATATATATATGGTTTCCCAGTCCATTTTAGTTACTCCACTTTCTTTCCTATTACTCTACACTGCCTACATCAGTTAAATATTCACTTCATTAAGTCTTATTTGGGCCCTCTTCTAACTTTTATCAAAATTACTATTATCCTTCTTCCTTTCTCACATCTTTTGATTCCTCTGGCCCTAATCTTTTGCCTTCAAGGGAACATAGAAAGAAGCAAGGAAATAAAATAAGAAGAAAAAGTATCAAAGAGAGAAATTTACACAAAAAGAACCACCAGCTAAATAAAACTCTAGAGCAGAGAGAGAAGCTAATCAACTGAATAAATCCATCAAGATAAAATGATGACTAGAGGGCAACAAAAAATTACAAACCACACTGAGAAACAGGAAAACATGGACCAATCCAATGAACAAATTAAAAAACAAGAATTGAAGCAGAGCATTGAACAACTAATCAAAGCTTTCCAAACAAATATCATGGACCAACTTAAAGAAGTGAAGGAAGAGATTAAGAATATAAAGAAGACACTGGGAGAACATACTGAAGAAATTGTTAACACTCCAAAAAAGATAATGGATATGATGGTGATGAATGGCACAATCCTAGAAATCAAAAAGACAATGGATTAACGTAGCAGCATATTTGAAAAGGCAGAAGAAAGAATTAGTGATGTGGAAGACAATATATGTGAAATCAAACAGATAGTAGAAAAAATAGACAAAAAGTTAGAAAAAATCCAGCAGGTACTCAGGGAATTAACCGACAACACAAAACACTCAAACATACACATTATGGGCATCCCAGAAAGGGAAGAGAAGGGAAAGGGAACAGAAGAAGTGTTGAAGGAAACAATGGCTGAAAACTTCCCAACCCTATTGAAAGAGATGTATGTGCAGATCCAGGAAGCAAAGTACACCCCAAACAGTATAAATCCCAACAGGATAACTCCAAGAAATACTCTTGTCAAAATGTCCAATGCTCAAGACAAAGAGAAAATACTCAAGGCAGCAAGAGAAAAGAGAACCATCACATACAAGGAAAGCACAATAAGATTAAGTGCTGATTTCTCAGCTGAAACTATGGAGGCAAGAAGACAGTGGTATGACATAGTCAAAATACTAAAAGAATAAAACTTCCAGCCATGAATTCTCTACTCAGCAAAACTGACATTCAAAAGTGATGGGGAGTTTAAAATATTCACAGATAAACAGAAATTAAGAGAGTATGTCATTAAGAAACATGTACTTCAAGAAACACTAAAGGAAGTTCTACAAGTTTAAGGAAAAAACAAGGGAGAAAGAGGTGGAGGAGAGTTTAAAAGCAACTAACAAGACAAAAAACAAAAACAAAACAACATGTGACATAGATAAGCCCCAAAAAAATGGCTGAAGTAAGAAATTCGTTATGGGCAATAACACTGAATGTTAATGGACTATATTCACCTATTAAGAGACACAGATTGGCAGAATGGATAAGTAAACATGATCCATCTAAATGCTGTCTACAAGAAACCCACCTTCGACCCAGGGATTCAAGGAGGCTTAAAATGAATGGATGGAAAACCATTTTACAAGCTGACAAAAGTAAAAAACGGGCAGGAATAGCTATTCAAATATCAGACAAAATAGACTTTAAATACAAAACTATCATAAGAGACAAAGATGGACACTGTATATTAGTTAAATGGATAAACTCTCAAGAAGAGAGGAAAGTCATAAATATTTATTCACCTAATCGTGGTGCCTCAAAATACATGAAGCAAACCCTGGAAAAACTAAGTGGACAAATAAATGCCTCTACAATTATAGCAAGGGACATTAACAAACCAGTATCATCATTAGACAGAAGATCTAGGGAGAGAATCACTAAATAAACAAAGGCTCTCAACAATACATTAGAGGACTTGGACTTAATAGACATACACAGAACACTACACCCAAACACAGCAGGATTTACATTCTTCTTGAGTGCACATGGAACATACTCCAAGATAGTCCACATGCTAGGACACAGAACAAATCTCAACGAATTCAGAAAGATTGAGATTATGCAATGTAATTTCTCTGACCACAACGGAATGCAATTGGAAATCACTAAGGGCCAGAGAAACAGGTTAGGCACAAGGATATGAAAGTTAAACAACACTCTCATAGACAATCAGTGGGTCAAGGAGGAAGTCTCAGAAGAAATCAGCAACAACCTTGAAACTAATGAAAATGACAACACAACATATCAAAACCTATGGGATGCAGCAAATGCAGTCCTGAGAGGGAAGTTCATAGACATAAATTCATATATTAAAAAAGAAGAAAGAGCTAAAATTGAAGACCTAACTGCACACTTGGAGTAATTGGAAAAACAACAATAAACTAAACCTAAAGGAAGTAGAAAGAAGGAAGTAACAAAGATTAGAGCAGAAGTAAATGAAATAGAGAATAAGAAAGCACTAGAAATAGTAAACAAAACCAAAAGCTGGTTCTTTGAGAATATCAATAAAATTGACAAACCCTTATCCAGACCAACAAAGAAAAAGAGAGAACAGAATCAAATACACAAAATAAGGAATGAGCAAGGGGATATCACTACTGACCCCACAGAAATAAAGAGTATCATAAGAGGATACTTTGAAAAACTGTATGCCTACAGGAATGATAATTTAGAGGAAATGGACATGTTTCTAGAAACTCACAAGCAGCCTACATTGATGAAAAAAGTAATTGATTAACTCAATAGCCCAATTACAAGTAAAGAGATAGACCCAGTCATCAAAAGCCTCTGAACTAAGAAGAGCTCAGGACCAGATGGCTTCACAGCTTAATTCTGCCAAACATTTTGGAAAGAGCTAACACCAATTCTGCTTAAGCTATTTCAAAAAATAGAAGTAGAAGGAATATTGCCTAACTGATTCTACAATGCTAACATTACCTTAATACCAAAACCAAACAAAGATACCACAAGAATGGAAAATTATAGACCAATTTCTCTAATGAACCTAGATGCTGAACTCCACAACAAAATACTTGCTAATCGCATTCAACAACATATCAAAAGGATTATTCACCATGACCAAGTGGGTTTCATCCTGGGTATGCAAGGATGGTTCAATATAAAAAATTCAATGTAATACACCACATAAACAGATTGAAGGAAAAAAAATCACGTGATCATCTCTATTGATGTAGAAAAAGAATTTCACAAAATACAGCACCCTTTCCTGATAAAAATACTACAAAAGATAGGGGTAGAAGGAAACTTTGTGAATATGATAAATGGTATATATGAAAAACCCAAAGCTAACATCATTTTCAATTGTGAAATCCTAAAAGCCTTCCCTCTGAGATCCAGAACAAGACAAGGATGACCTTTATCACCACTCCTATTTAACATTGTCTTAGAAGTACTTGCCCTAGCACTGAGGCAAGAAAAGGATATAAAAGGCATCCAGATTAGAAAGGAAGAAGTGAAAATTTCATTATTTGCAGACAACATGATCTTATACGTAGAAAGCCCTGAGAAATCTACAGCAAAGCTTCCAGAACTTATAAATTACTTCAGTAATGCTGCAGGCTACAAGATGAATGCTCAAAAATCAGCAACATTTCTGTACACCAATAATGAGAAATCTGAGGAGGAAATCAAGAAAAAAATACCATTTACAATAGAAACTAAAAGAATCAAATACCTAGGAAAAAATTTAACTAAAGATGTAAAGGACTTATATACAAAAAAACTACACAACACTGTTAAAGGAAATCAAAGAAGTCTTAAATAAATGGAAAAATATTCCCTGCTCATGGATAGGAAGCCTAAACATCATGAAGGATGTCAATCCTACCCAAACTAATCACAGATTTAATGCAATCCCAATAAAAATAAACAATGTATTTTTTTAGGAACTGGAGAAACTAAACACAAAACATATTTGGAGAGGTAAGAGGCCCCAAATTGCCAAAGACATATTGAAAAAGAAAAATGAAGTAGGAGGTATCACATAACCTGACTTTAAAACATACTACAAAGCTACAGTGTTCAAAACCGCATGGTATTGACACAAGGATAGACCTACTGACCCATGGAACCGAAATGAGAGTTCTGATATAGATCCTCACATATACCATCATCTGATATTCGACAAGGCCACCGAGCCCACTCAGTTGGGAGAGAATGGCCTCTTTAAAAGTGGGGCTTGGAGAACTGTATATCCATATCCAAAAGAATGAGAGAAGAATACCATCACAAACCTTGTACAAAAATCAACTCCAGATGGATCAAAGATTTAAATATAGGAGCCAAAACCATAAAGACCTTGGAAGATAATGTAGGAAAGCATCTACAGGACATTGTAATAGGAAATGGTTTCCTGAACTTCACAGCCAAAACACGAGCAGCAAGAGAAAAAATAGTTTAAGAGGATTTCATCAAAATTAAAAACTTTTGCACCTCAAAGGATGTTATTAAGAAAATAAAATGGTAGCCTACCCAATGGGAGAAAATATTTGGCAAACATATATCTGATAAGAGCCTAATATCCTGCATATATAAACAAATCCTACACATCAAAAATAAAAGACCATCTTACACCCATCAGAATGGCAGCTAGTAAAAAAACAGCAGAATATAAGTGTTGGAGAGGATGTGGAGGAATAGGAACCCTCATTCACTGCTGGTTGGATTGTGGAATGGTCCAGCCACTGTGGAGGACAGTTTGGCAATTCCTCAGAAAACTAACAATAGATCTTCCATATGATCCAGCAATTCCACTACTGGGTATATACCCAGAAGAATTGAAAGTAAAGACACGAAAAGATATATGCACAGTAATGTTCATAGAGGCATTGTTCACAATTGCCAAAAGTTGGAATCAGCCCCGGTGCCCATCAACAGATGAATGGATAAGCAAAATGTAGTACATACATACAATGGAATATTACTCAGCTTTTAGAAGGAATAAAGAGCTAACACATGGAATAACATGGATGAATCTTGAAGACCTTATGTTGAGTGAAGCAAGCCAGGCATTGAAGGATGAACAGTTTATGACCTCATGGATTGGAATTCAGGAAAGTTAACAGTTTCTGAGAAACACTGACTGAAAGATAGGCTAAGAAGGGAGAGAGAGAGAAGGGTAGGTAATGAGCCATCAACAATATGGGCATAATCTATGGTAAATTGAAAGAGTATAGTTATATATTGAAGGATAGGACAGGTGGGTAGAAATTTTACTGGGTTCGGTGGTGCAGGATTAACAGGTGGTTAGATTAGGAAAGGCAGGTTAGAATACCCCGGGTATGTAACTATGAATCTTGTCATCCCATGAGCCAAGACACAGGAGATTCATATGCCCCAGGGGGTGTGGAGGAAGGAACAGGAAAGATCAAATGGGGTATTTAGTGGTCATGGGAAATATTTTTCATTTACTTACAGTAATGGACACAGGACATGGTAAATATCATCAGAAATTATTAAACTGTACACTCTAAATTGTAAACTATAGTGTAAACCAATGATAATTTTTAGTTGCTATATTTTACTATCTGTATAATAGTTATAACAATGCTAACATCCATAAAAAAAATGTTTTAATATGGGGTGTGGAAGGGGGAAGGAGGTTGGTTATGTGGGAGTCTCTAGTATTCCGTGTGTGACTTTGCTGCGACCTAAAACTTCTTTGAAAATTAAATCAAAATTTGTTAGACACTGGGGAATGAGAGGGGGAAGGTGTCACGTTACACTGGAGATCCAATAATACAGTCATAAAAGGAAAAAAGAATAATTTCTTTTAAAAAAAGGATTTTTTCACCATTTTTTCAAAAGTCCCAATCCACTAATTATATTTTATTTTTAGTTTAGTTTCTTTTCTTTTTTCTTCTGAGATTCCTTGTACTTATCTCTTGCATTTAAACTTTTCATTATTATTTCCTTTTCCTATTATTTGTATTTTGTTATTTTATGGGCTGCATGTTCAAGGAAGGTTTAGATCACAGAAGGGTTTCATGGGGGGCTGCAGAGGATCATTGGTGGGGGTTGTCTGGAATGGGGCATTCATGGGAGTAACTCCATCTGAATGTACATGAAAGTTATATGAAATTGTTCAAATGATCAAGGGATGAGGCATGGTCACGGTGGGTAGACAATTACTCCATAAATGAGGGAATCTGAATTCCCTGCCTGGAGAGCCCTGCTGCATTCTGAAGGGAGCAGCAACAGTCCCCTGAGGGCAGAGGCGGTGTTTGGCAAAAGAGGATGGCTCACTGATGGGTTCTTGATATTGAGGACTAGCCTCATGAGTATTTGCTCTTCTAATTGAAACTTAGCCTACTGTTATGGGGTGGCGAAGGGTTACCACCTGAGAGCCTCCTTGTTGCTCAAATGTGACCTCTCTCTAAGACAAATTCAGCATTTGAATGCATTACCTTCCCCCCAACGTGGGGCATGACTCCTGGGAATGAGCCTTCCTGGAAACAAGGGATTAATACCAAGTGCCAACTGGCAACACGATTGGTAAAAGACCTTGAAAAAAAAGGGGTAAAGGTAAAGACAAATGAGTTCACGTGGCTAAGAGACTTCAAAGACTGTCGGGAAGTCATCCCAGAGGTAATGCTTATGCACACCTCAGTAGGATCTCATAGAACACTAAAGTGGATATCACCCCACACAGAGGGACCCCTGAGGGCTCTGGAGACCCCCAGGTCCTATATAAGTGGGGATAGACCCAGAGATTAATGCCTAATTAGTGAGCTCTTCATTGGAATCTGTGCTCCTGAGAGTGACAGAGTTGGACTCAAATAAGTCCTCCCTGCAAATGGTCCATCAGTTCCTTCTATTCAAACCTGTATGTGATAATGGAGTTTGTAGGTGTACTTCCAGAGACTGAAGCCTCTGGCCTACCTATGTGCCAGTTGTGCCTGGAATCTCGGTGGAGCTGCAACTCCTACCCTACAGCTCAATGGACTCATCCAAGTATCCTGGTGAGGAGACGACAATGGACAACGGACATCCCAGGGAATGGAGTGGGCCTGAAGCTGCAGACAGGATAATCCCATCCACTGTATCCACAGGATATAAGCCCTCTCTCACTTGGAGGTGGATTGGACATCACGATCCCAGTCCCCTCAGGATTGGGGGAGAAGCTGTGGACTAGAGTGGACTTGGTGGTGTTCTGTTGTAGACATATTGTGATTCAAGCAATGGAAGAAATTGTAACAGTGAGGTGGATCCAGTGGCCACTCGACGTTTTTGGGGCAGGGAGAGGATGGGCAGTTGAAATACAGGGGATTTTTGGGGACTTGGGGGTTGTCCTGAGTGGCGTTGTGGCGACAGATGTAGGCCATTTTCCATCAGCATATATCATACAGAACTGTGTGGGAGAGGGTGTGGTCTATGATGTGAACTGTGTTCTATGCTCAGTGGCAATGCCCCAGGATTTGTATATCCATTGCGGGTGTTGTGCCACATAGATGAGGAATGGTTGTGTGGGATGTTGTTGGAGGTGTGGGAGGTGGGGAAAATGGGAATCCCTGTAATTTCTGAGTAATATTTAGGTAATCTAAGCACCTTTAAAATATATATAAATGTTATTTGTTAAACAAATGCACATTTATGCATATGTATTTATATATCATTATACAAATATTGGTATGTATTGTGAAAAATTTGATTTTTACCCACAATAAAAAAAAAAAAAGTATTGAATTAGAGTCAAGCAAAAATTTTAAAAGGGCACCAATACTCAAAATAAGAAATGAGTATGGTGAGGCAAAAGTTGTCCCAATGCAATGTAAAATGTTGCTTTGATATTCAAAATGTCTGAATATAGTCAGGACATAAAAAAGTGTACTTGTATTAAATCCATTCACTTCTAAGAAAAAAAAATCATTAACAATGTGGAGGCTGGAAGCTGGGGCAGGTCCCTGGAGGTTCACAACAGCAGGTCCAAATCATAGGGAAACCCGAGAGGAACTTCAGGTGAGCTCAGGGCAGTGATTCTACCACCTAGATTAGAAGGGTTGCAGTGTTTAATTGGTGATGCTATGCCCTACATGTATGTGGGTCTTCAGACTTAGTGACCAACTCCTTCCCACACCCATGACATGCCACATATTTCAATTCTCCCCAGCAGACAGTTTATGTCCAGGACCCTCTGGGCATAACCACAGTGCAAGACTTAGGACAAAGACCACCACCATCCGAGGAGCAGTGAATTCTAAGGGCTCGGGATCTGATGTCTCTTTTAGAATATGTCAGTAACAACATAACTGAGTGTGTAAACTGGAGAACTCCCCAGACAGTGGACCTAGGAACCAAATGGCTGCAGCAGCATCTAGGCAAGTAAGGAAGAATGTGAGTATTCCATGGTAAGGAATAAGGAGAGTGATCCAGACACAAGAGCTCACCATGAATCATCAGGGCCCAGTCAGAGAGGAGTGGCCTCCAAGGACCTCACAGAGAGGCTGGAGGCTTTCTGTGTAATTTCTGGATTAAAACAAATTGTGCAAGGAATTGCAGGGATGCTAGAAATCTCAGTCCACAAGGAGGAGTAAAGCTTTTGAAATGAGGTCAGTTGTGGCTTTAGAAGCTGCATCACAAAGGTTACCCCAGAATGAATGTAACAGGAAAAGGAATTCTGAAGTCAGAGACCAGGATCCCAGAAGAATTCAAATCTAAGAGAAAAGATGGGTCATGGGATGACTAGAGGGGGATTGAGGATGCAGAGTCCTGCCTTCTTTAGGTCATTTGCTAACAATCTTCCTCTGGTCTTTTCTTTTGCACATTGTAAGTTTTGATATTTTCACTTCCACCCTCCCCTAGTTATGGTTGATGCAATTCCAGAGTTCATCTTGAAAACTATGAGTTCTTAACTGGGAGTCATAGAAACCTTTGCACCAGAAGCAGAAGAAGCATAGGCCTTCTTCCTTCAAAGCTGTAGAGAAGAAGCCATGAGCTAGATCAGGAAGTAGTTCTTGTTAATGTGATTTTTACAGACACCCACAATTTAGAGGATGTTGCTATGCCCTATGAAAACCCTTTCAAACTTAAATTTGAGGAGTTCTGATGGCCTGTCTCAGCTATGCTCTTCACTGGCATGTTGTAGGTGTTCCATAAGTATCTGGAAGATGAGGGAAAAAATCAAAATCCTTTTTCCTGCCCCAGAGCACCCTGGGCCCTCATTACACCTCAACTTGTATGTTAGAGTGCAATGTTCTGCCTTATTCTCTGCAGGTGACAGGTGGGTCTCTTCTTCCTACCAACATATTGTCCTGACAGGCAGAGGTACAGCCTAGTCCTCACCCACATGCTGCTAAGCAGCCATGACTGAGGTTCCAGGAAAATTTCTGAGCAAGTTTCTCACCATACCTCATTGTCTTGACCATTGATTGTGGGTGGAGGCAGGCAGAAGTGGGGCAAGAATGACCTAAAAGTGGTGGTAATAGGGACAGATTCTCCCAAAGGCTCTCTCTGAGATCCCAGCCTCCCTTTCCTCCCCAGGGTGCCCTGGACAACATCCACAGCTCTCTTTGACAATTTTGTCCTTACAGTGGGAACATCCTACGATCAGCCCTCTAGTGGGAACTATCAGATGCAAGAGACAAAAGCTTCAGCCTTGCCCTTCCTCAGTCAGAGCCCCCACTCCACATTCCCCACTCTTCAATAAAGAACAAAGTCCATGCCCTTATTAGTTGGTCATCAGGGCCCTGCTTGGCTCTCACCACAGGGATTACTCCATATAAAATTCTTCTCCTCAGATTAGAAACAGAACACTCTCTGCACAGACCTCCAGCCCATGATGAAAAGAGATGAAATGATGGCTCCAATTCTGCAGATTAACATCTGGGCAGATGACCACCTCCCTAGTACTCTCCTTCCCATGCTGCAAGCCATGAGCAGGCTGTGAACATGATGGGCCAACAAGGCTTCCAACCCCTTAGAAAACCAGCTCCTGCCTAGGGTCTGTCCACCCCTCATGCTCCTTCCAATAGCCTAGCCCTTCCTATCTCTGACACACTGGGAGCGAAGGTGCTATAGAGCTGCCCAGAAAGGATTGGAATATTTGCCCAACCTTCAAATCACTGCCTTGTTACACTTATCTTACCTTTGGCTGTATACAGGTAAATGGCTGAAGTCTTCTGTGGTGGGGGTTGAACCAATTCCTGCAGATTTATAAAAGGCTCTCATTTCCAGTTTTCCTGAGGTAAAAGCCTTAGAATGTTGGGAATCAAGAAAACATCTTGTTCTCTCTAGCATCTCTGCTCAATTGAGCTGGGTTGGGGACTGTTGCTAGAATGTGGGTGCCTGGTTACCAGGGTTTGAAGTTCTGTTGAGTTATTTCTCCAAGGATTTGAGATTATTTCTTGGGATCCCAAATCCTTGGATAAAACCTCTCCTAAACGTAATGCCTCTTCAGCCTCATCTTTCAAGTTATCAATTTAACTCTACAGTTACACAAACAGTGTACTCCTTGCAGTGCCTGGGAAAGGCCCAGGAAATTTAGGATCCCAGTATTGAGGAAGTAGGGTTGACTTCACACATATCTCCTTTTTATTTTTATTTTTTTATTTTTTTTGATGATTCCTTTTTTTTTTATTATGGTTTTTTTTATTGTTCATAAAAATCAAGATTTTTCACAGTACATACAAATATTTGTAAAATGATATATAAATATATATGCATATATGTGTATTTTCTTACATAAATGTTATTTTATATATATATATATATTTTTTAAAGGTGTTTAGATTACCTAATTATTACTCAGAAATTGCAAGGATTCCCATGTTCCCCACCTCCCACACCTCCCACAACATCCCACACCAACATCCTATATCAGTGTGGGACATCACCCACAATGGATATACACATCCTGGGGCTTTGCTACCAAGCATAGACCACATTTCACATCATAGACCACCCTCTCTCCCACACAGTTCTGCGTGGTATATGCTGATATAAAATGGCCTACATCTGTTGCCACAATGCCACTCATGACAACCCCCGAGTCCCAAAAAAGCCCCTGTATTTTGACTGCCTCTCCCCTCCATGCCCTGAAAATGTCCAGTGGCCACTGTCTCCACCTCACTGTTACAATTTCTTCCATTGCTTGAATCACAATATACAGCAGAACACCAGCAAGTCCATTCTAGTCCATAACTCTTCCCCCAATCCTGGGGGTTTGGGGATGGTGATGTAAACTCCACCTACAAGTGAGAGAAGGTTTATATTCCATGGATACGGTGGATGGGATTATCCTGCCTGCAGCTGCAGGCCCCCTCCATTCCCTAGGATGGCCGTTGCCCATAGTAGTCTCCTCGCCAGGTGTCTTGGATGAGTCCATTGAGCTATAGGGTAGGGGCTGCAGCTGCACCAAGATTGCAGGCACAGCTGGCACATAGGTAGGCCAGAGGCTCCAGTCTCTGGAGGTACACCTAAAAACTCAAGCAACACATATAGGTTTGAATAGAAGGGACTAATGGACCATGTGCACGGAGGACTTATTTGAGTCTGACTCTGTCACTCTCAGGAGCACAGATTTCAAAGAGGAGCCCACTAATAAGGCATCAATCTCTGTGGCTATCCCCACATATATAGGACCTGGGTGTCTCCAGAGCCCTCAGGATCCCGTCTGTATGGGGTGACATCCACCCTGGTGTTCTATGAGATCCTACTGAGGTATGCATAAGCATTACCTCTGGGATGACCTCCCGACTCTTTTTGAAGTCTCTTAGCCACATAAACTAATTTCTCTTTACTCTTTCCCCCTTTTATTCAGGTTTTTTTTTTCCAATCATGTTGCCAGTTGGCACTCCCTAGCAACGAGGGATTAATAACATATCTCCTTTTTATGCCATATCCATGAACCTGGACAAGTTATTGCATCTCTTGGGCCTTCCAAGTGTCCTCACCTGAACCATAAGTATCATTCTATCTTCCACATCCTAAGATCATAAGGAGATGTAAATGGAATAATATCTATAGAACTCATGAGCTAATGTGATAGATCACTAATATATGAACTTCAGAGATGGAAAAATTACAAGAAGGAAGAGGAAGCAGCAGGGAGTTCATCTCAAAACAGGACTAGTGCTTGATGGTATGATTGTGGAAAAATAACTTATTTTCTTGTTTTCATATCACAGTCCCCAACATAATGGCCTTGAAATTCAATGAAAATCAGTTATTGCCATCTGAATCAAAACCCTTCAATGGCTACCCATTATATTTAGAGTCAGATTAAATGCTTCCTTTTAGTTTATGTTGTGGAAAGCCTCCAAATAACTTCCAAGGATCGCTGCCTACTGGTATACATGTTCTTGTCTAATCTCTTCCTCTTAGGTGTGAACTGGACTTTGTGACTCTCTTCTTATCAACAGAATATGGCCAAAAGTGATGATCTATCATTTCCAAGATTGGTAAACAAAATCCCTATGATTTCTATCCTGTTAGTTCTCTCTTTTACTCTCTCTCTCTCTCTCTCTATCTCTATTTCTAATTCTCAATGTTTCCCTTATATCTCACTCTGGGGAAATATGCTATGATGTGCAAGAAACTGAGGGAGGGCCCAGATAACAGATAGAATGGAATTCAAAGCCTTAGTCCAAACTGAATCCTGCCAATAACATATGACTGAGTTTGGAAGCAGATAGAGCCCAAGTCAGGCCTCAGTTGACTACTCCTCAAACTTGGGAGAGATATTGGAGCAAAACCACATAGCTTAACCTTGTCTGAAATCTTTGTTCACAGAAACTGTGCAATAAGAGATGTGTTATTGTAAATCATTAAATTTTGGGGACAGTGTAGTCTCATACTAATAGATAACTAATATAATCTACCAGGCCCCAGGATCTGTCCGTCCCTTCCTCCCTACCTACCTACCTCTCCTCCCAAGCTCCCTCCATCTACACTGGCCTCCTTTCTAACCTTCCTCTCAGGTCAAACTCCCTTGAGCCTCAGAGTCCTCATACTTGTGCCTTCTCCTCTTACACTGTTCACAGAACTGTGCAGCTCTTGTTACTCTTTCTGGTTGTGGCATAAATTTCACCTCAGTGACTCCTTTCAGGCCCCCCCACCTAGTGGCTCCTAGCCCCCCTCCTGTAGCACACTGCTTGGTTTTCACTAAGACACTTGCTCTTTTATTTCACATGAATTTGTTTAAAATTTCTTCCATCTCTACCTCCAAGTTCTGAGCTACTGGAAAGCAGAGAGAAAGTTCATCTTTTGCAGCATTGGATCCAGGGTCTAACCCTGCACTTGGCACTAGGTGAGTGTTCCTGGCACAACATTAAAAGTCAGTAAGGTCTATTGGACAATAAAAGTTAAGATCACCTACAGAATGGGAAAAATATATTGACAATGGTATCACCTAGAAACAGATAGTATCCAAATAAAAGTAAAAATTTAAAAATAAAATAATAGTATCCAGAAGAGTTAGAAAATAAAATATCTACCAAACCAAAACCAAAAATAAAATGATCAACATATAAGACAAAATGAATATGACCAGACAATTCTGATTAGTAACATCATATGGTAACTTTATAAACTGCATCATAAACAATAAATGAAATACAAGTAATGAAAAAAAATTCAATGTATATAAAATTCCATAAATCAAACTCTACCCATTGGGATCACAATATATAAAAATGGAGACTCTCCTCCATTGTCAATAGGGGTGCTCGTTAACTAATTATTTGGGTGACATTTGAAAATATACCAAAGCAATGATCTAGCATTTCCATTCTTCACATTCTCATCATATCAATAAAAGTGTGTCCCCAAAAATATGCACAATGCTAACTAATGGAAGGGAAATGTTGGAAAGAACACAAATGTTAACCAATAGGCGAAGCGATTAAAAAAGCAATCCACATATAATACAAATCAATGGTAAACAGTGGTGAAACTGAATGGACTAGGCTACAGTATATTTGTCCAAATGGAGACTTTCAAGGAATTATTTGAATCAAAAGGCAAGGTGCAGAAAGATACAGACAGTGTATTGACATACGCACATATTTTGTGAACTTGCATAAAATATATTTTGCTAAAATACAAACAGGTTGCTACTGAACTTTTGTAAATGATTGGAAATGGCATAAAGACCAAGGGTGATTGGATTCACTTGATTTGATTTGATAGTGTCCAATCACATGAGGTTTGAGCACCAAAAATGCCTACCTGTTAAGGAAATATCCTTCTTATACTCTTCCTTATTGATACTGGAAGGTGCATTGCTTCCAACAGAGTTTGCCCAGTCTCCAGCAACCTGAGATCTGCTGGAAGACAGCACTATCACAGGAGCACTTCTGCTTGGTTTCCATTTTTGACCTCAGTTTATCTCTCAGAAAAATAGTACAGTGGGAGAAATGTGTAACAGTGTGGCTTTAGGTGTTGGATTAGGGGATCTTTAATTTATAATAATGTTTATTTGGACATTGATGCAAAAAATATGTGATCCTAAATGCTAAGTAATACATGAAGATTCAAATTTCCAAGGAAATCCATTTCAGTAAATTTGGGTGAGATTATAAATGAGCAGTGATGGAAAGCTGGATTGTGCCAAAGGGTTTAAGGAATAAATAATTGATTTGTTCATCCTCAGTTCAAATATATTCATATCAAATTGATTAGAAACCAATAGAAAAGTGGAGTGCTGAGGGTAAAATATTAATTATAACACTCTATACCTCCTCCTGTGAAGTTCCCAACCTAAAGGTAGTGAAAAGAATTTTTCAATCTTAATTGGTTATTGGTAAATGACTTCTCTCATGCCAAATATGGCCATCAAATTTTAAAGAGAAAAACATACTTTAGGTTTTCAACTTTGTTTGCTACAAGATAAGAAGTAGCTTCTAAGAGTCTTCTATTCCCTGTAACTTTGGAGAAATATTGACTTTCTTTTTCTTAATACTGCCTATTGAGCTAGACCTTTACAGATTCTGCAAAAACAGTCACTCAAGGGTGCTAATCTAAATTCACTAGAAGTTGCATGTCTTGATTAACCCAGGATCTTATTCAAAGGGATAATAATCATGGCAGAAGAGCATCAATGTCTCAGAAATGGCCATCACTTTGTGAGAAGAACAGAATGGGGGTAGGATTAACTACTCATCCTGTTGGGAAAGAAGTTGCATAAGGGACATTTTCTGCATCTACATGTATTAGTCATCCAAAAGGGGTGCTGATGCAAAGTACCAGAAATCTGTTGGCTTTTATAAAGAATATTTATTTAGTGTAGAAGCTTACAATCAAAAGGCCCTAAAGAGTCCCACTCAAGGTGCTATAAGAGATCCTTTCTCACCAAAAGTCTTTTGTGTCAGCAAGGGTTCAACCTTCCTTCTTCCTCTTAGGGTTCTGTTGTCCCAGCTTCTTCCAATCTCAGCTGTAGGCTGGCATAAGGCTCATCTATCTTCCCAGGACTCATTTCTTTCTAGACCCAGCTGCTCTGTAATCTTCACAAGGTCAGCTGTAAACTATCAGGTTCATTTCTTATCCCAGGCTGAAAGACCATTTGTGTATCTTCACTGTGTAAGAGTCTGTTTTATCAGTCCACCGAGGGGGCTGTGATTCAACACCAAGAGGCACTCTAATGATGTGGTTGGATTAAAGCCCTGATCTTAACTTAATTTAATCAAAGAAATATCAGCTGAATCTAATACAATCAGAGGGTATCACACCCAGAAGAAAAGACCAGTTTACAAACATAATCTATACCTCATTTTGGAATTCATAAATAATATCAAACTGCCACAATATATGAAATATTTTTATTTTCTTATGTTTTGGTAAATCCAAAAATTAATCTGAGGACTTTATGCATGAAGCCCCATTGAGATTAGGCAGAAGGCAGGTCTGTTGGTGTATTACACTCAACTTCAGTTCTGCAGACTCCTTAAGCCCAGATCATGAAGATATGACAGAAGCAACCAGTGGGTCAGAAGCAACCAGAGGAGGAGGATGCCAGTGTAAGTGGAGACTTGTCCCTCTTAGGAACCAAGGGGTCTGCATGGACAACAGATAGTGGGTTTGAACATGGAAAGATCTCTGTCTATAACCCACAATTCTCTGCCTATCCAAGACTGGCTTGTCTTATGACCTCACCAGGCAGATGTGATGATTCAGAGCCTCTGAGGGGCAACTTGACTCCCTATTGTCCTGTTCATCCAGGTGATTGTCCCATAATGAAGCTATCCATGAATTTCCTTTACACCCCTAATGGCCCAAACCTCACCCTGTTTTGTTAGCAATGCCACACCTGTTTCCCTCCCAAACTTAACATTGCCCTACTTAGAAACCAGCCAACCAAGGTAGAATAGCTGTGGTCAGTAGCTGACCACAAAAGTTAGTTATCCACATATGATTTTCCCATTCCTAGTGCAGACTCAGTTTAGTAGTAGAATGAACTTAACTGAACATTAGGTCATTATAATAGTAAATTATATGCTTCTCTGTGAGACTTAGATGCCATTTTCTCTACATGCATGATGGATGATGAAGCATGTAGCTTTCCTTGTTAAACATGTAATGCTATAGAGCATGCACAAGATGCAGACCCTCTTACCTGTCAGTCTCCTTAACTCAACCCCTAACTCCTCCTCTACACAAGACAATGTAATACCCCTCTACATTTTGTTGGGGATGCAAATCTGAGATATACAATCTCCTGTCCTCCACCAATTTAATAAACCTCTTTCCTTGAGCAACCAAACTCAATGTGGTAGTCAATTCTCTGGGCTGGGTATAAACCCAGAGGATCTGTGAAGGGATCCCCTAAAGTTTGACAATGAAGTTGTGACCCTGTGGCCTCTGAGAGCATTGATTCCTGATGGACTCATTGGCCCCTGAGGTGGGGCACCACTGAGCTTGGCTATATGGATGCAGGAACACCTGGTCTCAGAAATATGGGATCAGGATACCTCTAGAGGGATCCTGAAAGCAGCCAGTCAGGAAAGAAACAAGCATCCCACAAAATCCCTGAAGCCTCAGTCAACACTGATTTTCTTATCAAAATTATTAGTTGTTCTCTAGAGTGAAGTTTTAAATCTGCTGAGACTGTGGGTGACTAGACCAAACTTAGTCCTTGGTTTTGGGTTAGGTTTGGAACCAAGTGGTCCCAGGATTGTAGGTTAGAGTCCTACCCCAGAATCCATTCCCCATGTATAGGAGACCTCCCATTGGTACCCTGGTTGAGTACTAAAATTCTGATTAATAAACTTAAAGTGTAATTCACCCAAGCACTGACAGGGAGTCACAATGGAAAATAAACAGAGCTCTAGAAAGAAAAAGAAGTGTGATCCTCTAGATTGCATCTTAAAACATTAGGAACAATTTGATTATGATAACTGAAAAGAGAATGATATTTTTAAGTCTAAGTGCATGGCCACAGTATAAATTAGAACATGGCCTGGAATGGCCACCAAACGGATCTCTTGAATATAATGCTATTTTGCAACTAGAATTAAATTGTAAAAGACAGTAAATGGATGAAATATATGTTCTGTGCTTTGTGGCTTTAGCTAATAATCTTAAACTGCAACATCATTGTTTTGAGCATGGTATAATGTTATCAAGTCAAAGGCTAAGACAATCTGCCAACCAAGCAAAGGGAAGAAACTCCTCTCTGATTCCAACCCCTCAAAGTGCTGGAATTGTTCATTGTTAACACTGCTCCACAAGCACCTTATGAAGGAGGAGAAGAGGGGGAGGGTGATCCTGAACTGGCCTTAGATGTCCTAGAAATGGCCTCCACACCTCTTTCACAGGTTTCCAATTTGGCCAGGGAGCCCTCCAAAAGCTCCCACTAAAGCAGGTGACAGCTGGGATCGTTAATCAAGGCCATCCAAGAAGTTACTTGTTTGTACACACTCCATTCTCCATTTCAGACTTGTATAATTGGAAGAATTGAATCCCAAGTTAATTGGGAGATCCCAAGAAAATAGAAAACATATTCCATTTTATTAATGGAATTCATGTTCCTAGTTGGGTGGACATGCAGGCATTATTGAATGAGCTGTTAACTTTGGAAGAAAGGAGAATAGTGTTAGAAAAAGACAATGGTAATTGAAACTAGCCTTCTGTTATGGGGTGCCTAATGGTTGCCACCTGAGGGCCTCCTTGTTGCTTAAATGTGGCCTCTCTCTGAGCCAGACTCAGCATATGAATGCATTACCTTCCCCCAGGATGGGACATGGCTCCCAGGGATAAGACTCCCTGGCAATGAGGGATTAATACCAAGTGCCAACTGGCAATATGAATGGAAAGAGACCTTGAATAAATGGGGGGAAAGGTAAAGACAAATGAGTTCATATGGCTAAGAGACTTCAAAAAGTGTCGGGAGGTCATCCCAGAGGTAAATGCTTAGGTACACCTCAGTAGGATGTCATAGAACACCAAAGTGGATATCACCCAACACAGAGGGGCTCCTGAGGGCTCTGGAGACACCCAGGTCCTATATAAGGGGGGATAGCTCCCAGATATTGATACCGTATCAGTGGGCCATACTTTGAAGTCTGTGCTCCTGAGAATGACAGAGTTGGACTCAAATAAGTCCTCCCTGCACATGGTCCATCAGTCCCTTCTATTCAAACCTATATGTGGTGTTGGAGTTTGTAGCTGTACTTCCAGAGACTGGAGACTTTGGCCTGCCCATGTGCCAGTTGTGCCTGGAATCTCACTGGAGCTGCAACTCCTACTTTACAGCTAAATGGACTCACCCAAGTCACATGGCAAGGAGATGATGATGGATGATGACCATTCCAGGAAATGGAGAGAGTCTGCAGCTGCAGGCAGGATAATCCCATCCATCTTTTCCATGGGATATAAGCCCCTCTCACTTGGAGGTGGAGTGGACATCACCATCCCAGTCTCCTCAGGATTGGGGGAGGAGCTATGGAGTAGAGTGGACTTACTGGTGTTCTGCTGTAGACATTTTGTGGTTCAAGCAATGAAAGAAATTGCAGCATTGAGGTGGAGCCAGTGGCCAGCGGATGCTTTTGGGGCAGGGAGGGGGAAAAGCAGTTGTAATATGGGGGCTTTTTTAGGACTTGGGAATTATCCTGAGTGACAGTACAATGACAGATGTAGACCATTTTACATCAGCATATATCATGCAGGACTTTGTGGGAGAGAGTGTGGTCTACAATGTGAACTATGGTTCATGCTTAGTGGCAAAGCCCAGGATGTGTATATCCATTGAAGGTGATGTGCCACACTGATAAAGGATGTTTGTGTCGGAGGTTGTGGAGGGTGTGGGAGGTGGGAAACTTGGGAATCCCTGTAATTTTTGTGTAACATTTATGTAATCAAAGTATCTTTTAATATATATATATATAAACAAACAAAAAAGACAATGACCTATATAATGGCCTGAAAGGTGGAGGATTAGAGAGGCATTGATATCACTTATCTCCTAGAAAAATAGCTAGAGGACAAGTAGAGACTGTCTGGAGGACTATTCTGGGGCTAAGAACACCAGGGGAAGGCTAGACACCACTGGCAAGAGACAAGGGTCATGGAAAGGAGTATTGACTGGCTAAAAATATCCTATGAGTAAAGCTGCAGATGTAGCTCCAGGTGCCAATTCTGTCACCATCTGATAAAAGAGCACTGGCCCTGGCAGGTGGTTGCAGACTGAGACGGTTGCAAAGGACTTTTTCCCAATACAGGGTAGAGGGAGGGATAGAGCCTACAGCAAATTCAGAATTTGGCCAGTGAACATGGTTAACTACATTGGAGGTATCTCACAATTCCAGGCTGAGTGGGGCCATGATATTGTTTGCCATGAGAGCCTGCAGGGAACAAAAGATAATTTGCCTCCTTAAACACCATCCCTTCTGTCCTGGTCTTTTTGTTGGGGCACAGAGGGCTGGAGGGAGGGTGTGGGCAGCCAAAGGAGGAGAACAGCTTATGAGAAAGTTTGTTTGTGAAGCTTAGCCCAACCTGAGGACATCACTTCTCTCTCACTCTTGGAGTTACAGTGAATGCATTCCCTCCTAGCATCAGGAGTCAGAATTGAGAGGTCTGCCAGAGACCATCATCTGCTCGCAGACCATAAAAATGCATGAAAAGAAGGGAAATATAAACAAACAAACAAACAAATAAGTAAATAAATAAAACAATTAAGTGCCTTTAGAGCTTCCCTTTCCAAGGACCTTGGAAGCTACCTTGCAACATATTGCTGGGTCTTTAGACATGGTTTGAGCAGTTAACCAGGGGTAATCCTTAATTTCCAGGACCAGCAGAGCTAAGAATCAAAGAACAGTGGTAGCACACAGCTGCTTAACAGTAAATCCTTAGGAAAGAGAGAGAAACCAAACATCAGAGTAAACTCTGTATAATAATCAGATGCTAAGACATCAGCAAAACATTATAAGCCATACTAAGGAAAAGGAATGTATGGCTCAGGCAAAGGGAAAAATCAAAGCCCCAGATGAGACACAGGACTTGAAGCAACTAATGAATGAGGTTCATACAGACCTCCTAAAATAATTCATGGGGTTGAAGGACAACATGGCTAAAGCAATAAAAGACATTAAGAAAATACTGGGTGAGCACAAAGAAAAATTTTAAATCTTGGGTAGAAAAATAACAGAGCTTATGGGAATGAAAGATATGATAAGTGAGATTAAAAATACAACAGAGGCATACAACAGCAGGTTTGAAATCATAGAAGAAAGAATCAGGACATAACAGCTGAAATTTAAAAGAGAGATGAACGGAGAAAGAAAGGAATGGAAAAATTGAGCACTTGCCCAGAATGTTGAATGATAGCATGAAGTGTACCAACATACTGTTATGGGAGTTTCAGAAGGAGAAGAGAAGGGAAAAGAGGCAGAAAAAGTATTTGAGGAAATAATGGCCAAAAATTTCCCAACTCTCATGAAAGACATAAATATATGTGTCCAGGAAGCCCAGCACACTCCAATTAGAATAAATCCAAATTGACCTACCCAAAGACGCATAATATTCAGAATGCGAAATGACAAAGATAAAGAGAAAATTCTGAAAGCAGCAAGGGAGAAGTGAAAAATCACATACAAGGACATCCAGTAAGACTTAGTGCAGATTTCTCTTCAGAAGCCATCGAGGTGAGAAGGTAGTGATATAATATAATTGCAGTTTTGAAAGAGAAAAATTGCCAACCAAGAATTCTTTCTCTGGCAAAACTGACCTTCAAAAATGATGGTGCTTTAATATAGTCACAGATAAACAGAAACTAAGGCAGTTTGCAAGCAATAATTCAGTTCTGAATGAATCACTAAAGGGAGATCTGCAGCCAAATATAATAATAATAATAAAAAAGAGAAACTTGGAGGAGAGTGTATTTACATGCAACAAGAGGTCTTGACCCACTGGTGTGTGCTCCCCTATTAGGAAACACCTTTGCTCCTAAGAGACGCCCAACTGTCTGTTTCTGAACGAATCGATCCTCCCAAAAATGGGAGTCCATCTCTGTCCCGCTCATTATGTGGGATTCCAACCACAGATACAACATATTATAAAAGGATGAAGACTCACACACTCCCTAGAAGCCTGCTCCACAAGTTGCCTTTCCCGAATTCCCACCTAACACTAAACCAGTGACACTTACTTGTCATATTGCTGTAAGGGCATACCCACCTCTGTACTTTCAACCTCATACCCACTAATCCCAAGTGGTCATCTGGTCCGACTCCCATCTCTCTGCCCAGTATCCTGGGTATTCTAACCCACCCTTCCCAATCTACCCACCTGTCAATCCTGCACCACCAAATGCAATAATATCACTACCCACTTGTCCTATCCCTTCAATAAGCAACTACACACTATCACTTTACTATAGATTATGTCCACATGAGTGATGGCTTACAACTTTCTCTTCTCTTCTCTTTCTTGTAAACCTATCTTTCACCCAATGGTTCTCAGAGACTGCTCAATTTTGTTAATTCATATCGGTGAGGTCATGTACTGCTCATCCTTCAATGCCTGGCTTGTTTCACTCAACATAAAGTCTTCAAGATTCATCCATATTATTTCATGTATTAGCACTTTATTCATTCTAACAGCTGAGTAATATTTCCGTTGTATGTTTGTATCACATTTTGCTTACCCATTCATCTGTTGATGGGCACTGGGGTTGATTCCAACTTTTGGCAATAGTGAACAATGCTGTTATAAACATTGGTGTACATATATCTGTTCGTGTCTTTGCTTTCAATTCTTCTGGGTATATACCCAGCAGTGGAATCGCTGGATCATATGGAAGATCTATAGTTAGTTATTTGAGGAACCGTCAGACTGTCCTCCACATTGGCTGGATCTTTCCACAATCCCACCAGCATTGGATGAGGGCTCCCATTCCTCCACATCCTCTCCAACACTTACAGTCTGCTTTTTGTTAATACCCACCATTCTAATGGGTGTAACATGGTATCTCATAGTAGTTTTGATTTGCATTTCCCTAATAGCTAGTGATGTTGAGCATTTTTTTCATGTACTTTTTAGCCATTTGTATTTCTTCCTTGTAGAAGTGTCATTTCAGGTCACTTGCTCATTTTTTTAAATGGGTTGTTTGTCTTTTTATTTTCAAGGTGTAGGATTTCTTTATATATGCAGGATATTAGGCTCCTATCAGATATATGGTTGTCATATATTATTTCCCATTGGGTAGACAGAATTTTTATTTTCTTGATAATGTCCTTTGAGGTGCAAAAGTATTTTAATTTTGAGGAGATCCCATTTATATATTTTTTCTTTTACTGCTCATGCTTTGGGTATGAAGTCCGTGAAACCATTTCCTATTACAAGGTCCTGTAGATGCTTCCCCACATTATCTTCCAAGGTCTTTAAGGTTTTTGCTCTTATATTTAGATCTTTGATCCATCTTGAGTTGATTTTTGTATAATGTGTGAGATGGTGTTCCTCTCTCATTCTTTTGGATATGGCTATCCAGTTCTTCTATCACCACTTGTTGAAGAAGACATTCTCTCCCAACTGAGTGGGCTTGGTAGCCTTGTCAAATATCAGATGACTGTGTATATGAGGATTAATAACAGAACTCTCAATTCAGTTCCATCGGTCAGTACATCTATCCTTGTGCCAATACAATGCACTTTTGTCCACTGTAGCTTTGTAGTATGTTTTAAAGTCAGGTAGTGTGATACCTCTATCTTCATTTTTCTTTTTTTATATGTGTTTTGCAATCCAGCGCCTCTTACCTTTCCAAATAAATTTTGTAGTTACTTTTTCAGGGTCTTTAAAAAATGATGTCTTGACTTTTATTGGGATTGCATTAAATCTGTAGATTAGTTTGGGTAGGATAGTAACCTGAATGTTGTTTAGTCTTCCTATCCATGAACAGGGAATATATTTCCAGTTATTTAAGTCTTTGATTTCCTTTAACATTGTTGTGTAGTTTTCTGTGTATAAGTCATTTACATCTTTAGTTAAATTTATTCCTATGTATGTGAATTTTTAATTTACTACTATAAATGTTATTTTTTCTTGATTTCCTCCTCAGAGTGTTCGTTATTGGTGTACAGAAATACAACTGATTTTTGTGCACGGTCTTAAAACCTGCATCTTTACTGTACTCCTTTATAAGTTCTAGAAGTGTTGTAGTAGATTTCTCAGGGCTCTTTGTGTGTGGGATTAATTTGCCTTTAAAGAGTGAAATTTTTAATTCTTCCCTACCAATTTGGATGCCTTTTACATCATTTTCTTGCCTCAGTGCTCTAGCAAGTACTTCTAAGACAATAGTCAATAGCAGCACTATCACTAATAGTGATAGCTTTTAGAGGAAAACCTTTTTTGGATTTCACAATTTTAAATTATGTTAGCTGTTAAATTTTCATACATACCCTTTACCATGTGCATAAAGTTTGCTACTATTCCTATCTTTTGCAGTATTTTTATTGGGAAAGAGTGCTGTATTTTGTTGAATGCTTTCTCTGCATTTATACAGATGATTATGTGATTTTTTTTTCTTTCAATCTATTTATGTGGTGTATTACATTGGTTGATTTTTTTTATGTTGAACCATTAATGCATTCTGGGATGAAACCAATTTGGTCATGGTGCTTAATTCATTTGATGTGATGTTGAATATGATTAGCATGAATTTTGCTGAGGATTTTAGAATCTAGTTTCACTAGAGAGATTGGATTGTAATTTTCCTTTCTTGTGGCATCTTTGTTTGGCTTTGGTATTAAGGTGATGTTGGCATCATTGAATGAGCTAGGCACTGTTCTTCTACTTCTATTTTTTGGAAGAGATTTGGCAGGATTGTTGCTACTTCTTTCTGGAATATTTGGTAGAATTTACCTGTGGAGCCGTCTCATCCTGGGCTCTTCTTTTGAATGTTTTTGATGAGAGATTCTATTTCTTTATATGTGATTACTGTAGAGTTCATCCATTTCTTCTGTCCTCAATATAGGCTTCTTGTGTGTTTCTAGGAAATTGCCCATTTCCTATAAATTATCCTTCCTGTTGGCATATAATTTTTCAAAGTATCCTGTTATGATATTGTTTATTTCTGTGCGTTCAGTGTTTATATCCCCTAACTAATTTCTTTTTTTGTGTATTTACATCTTCCCTCTTTCTTTCTTTGTTAGTCCAGCTAAGGGTTTGTAAATTAAACTGATCTTCTTGAAGAACTAGCTTTTGGGTTTTTTTTTTTTTTTAATGTTTTCTTGTTTTCTATTTCCTTTAATTCTGCTCTAATCATTGTTATTTCCATCTTTCTACTTCTTTTGGGGTTAGTTTGTTGTTCTTTTCCTAATTCTTCCAGGTGTCCAGTTAGGTCTCCAATTTTAGCTCTTTCTTTCTTTTTTATTTATGCATTTATGGCTATGAATTACTCTGTCTGTACAGCTTTCCTGCATTCCATAGGTTTTGATACATTGTGTTGTTATTTTCATTCATTTCAAGGTAGTTACTGATTTCTTTTGAAATGTCCTCCTTGACCCACTGTTTGTCTCAGAGTGTGTTGTTTAACTTCCATATCTTTGAAACTATTCTGGTTCTCTGGCCATCACTGATTTCCAGCTTCATTCCATTGTGGTCAGAGAAATTACTTTGTATAATCTCAATCTTTCTGAATTCATTGAGAATTTTTCTGTGGCCTAGGATGTGGTCTATATTGGAATATGATCCATGTGCACTCAAGAAGAATATATATCCCACTGTATTTGGGTGTAGTGTTCTCTCTATATTTTTTAAGTCCAGATCCTGTAATGTATTATACAGAGTCTTTGTTTCTTTATTGATTCTCTGTCAAGATGTTCTTTTTAACGGTGATAATGGTATAATAAAGTCCCACACTATAATTGTAGAGGCATCTGTTTCTCCACTTTTTTCCCCAGTGTTTGCTTCATGTATTTTAAGCACCCTGGTTAGGTGCATAAATGTTTATGATTGTTCTTTGTTCTTGAAAGATTACCACTTTTACTTATATATAGTGCCCATCTTTGTCTCTTACAATAATTTTGCATTTAAAGTCTATTTTGTCTGATATTAGTATAGGTACTTCTGCCATATTTTGGTTATTGTTTGTTGGTAAGATTGCTTTCTAGACATTCACTTACAGCCTTCTTGAATCCCTGGGTCTAAGGTGGGTTTCTTGTAGACAGCATATAGATGGGTCATATTTCCTTATCAATTCTGCCAATCTATGTCTCTTGACTGATGAGTTTAATTCATTCACACTCAGTATTATTATTCTCAAGACATTACTAACATCAGTCATATTTTATTTGGGTTTATGTATGTCAGATATTGTTTTTATTTTCTTTTTGTCTTTTTAATTGTCATCACTCCCCTTCAACTCTCTATCTCTTGTTTTTTCTTTTCAATCTGCAGAATTCCTTTTTGTATTTATTGAAGAGCATGTTTCTTATTAGCATACTCTCTTAATTTGTTTTTATCTGTGAATATATTGAACTCTCCATCATTTTTGAATTCTTGGCTTGAAGGTTTTTTCTTTTAGAATCTTAACTATGTCATAACTCTGCCTTTTTGCCTCCAAGGTTTCAGATGAGAAACCAGCAGTTAATTTTATTGAGCTTCCCTTGTATGAGATGGCTCCCTTTTCTCTTGCTGCCTTTAGTATTTTCTCTTTGTCTTGAGCATTGGACAGTTTCACAATATATGTCTTGGAGTAAGCCTGTTGAGATTTAAACTCTTTGGGGTGTGCTGTGCTTCCTGGGCATGTACACCCATCTCCCTCAATAGGGGTTGGAAGTTTTCAGCCATTATTTTCTCCAAGTATCCTTCTGTCTCCTTTCCCTTCTCTTCTGCCTCTGGGATGCCTATAATGTGTATGTTTGTGTGTTTTGTGTTGTCATTCAAATCCTTAATTCCCTGCTATATTTTTCTATCTTTTTATCTTTCTGGCATACTATCTGTTTGATTTCAGATGTAATCTCTTCCACATCACTAAATCTTTCTTCTGGTTATTCAAATCTACTGTTATGTGCTTCCAGTGTCTTTTTTATTTCTTGGATTGTGCCATTCATCACCATGATATCCATTATCTTTTTATGTATGTTTACAATTTCTTCAGTATGCTCTTCAAGTGTCTACGTAATATCCTCATTCTCTTCCTTCACTTCATTAAGTTGGTCCATGATATTTGTTTGGAATGCTTTGATTAGTTGTTTGATGTTATGCATCTCTTCCTGGTTTTTATTTTTCATTGGACTGGGCCATGCCTTTCTGTTTCTTAATATGGTTTGTAATTTTTTTTTGCTTTCTGGTTATCTTTTCACCTTGATGGTTTTATTCAGTTGATTAGATTCTCTCTGAACTGTACAGTTTTATTTACTTGCTGTATTTGGGTGTGTTGTTTTCTCTTTGATACTTTGTTCTTCTTGTTCTAATTCCTTGCTGCTTTCTATGTTCCCTTTAGGAAAAAGATTAGAGTCAGAGAAAGCAAAAAGGTTAGAAAAGAAAAAGGATAATGGTAATAATAATAATACAAGTTAGAAGAGGGATCACATAAGACCTAGAAAAATGAATATTTAACTCATGTAAGCTCTGTAGAATAATAGGAATAAAAAAGTGGAGTACCTACAGTGAAATGGGAAACTGAATAGAGAAAAATATATTGAAAGAATTGAAAATCAGAATGATGAGGCAAGAGGGAAAGAGAAAAGAAAGAAAAAAAGAGAAAAGTTAATAAAAGAAAGAAAACAGAGAAGATAGAAACAGAAACCAGAAAATTTGAGGTCTAGGCAAAGAGAGGTGGAAAGTAAGATCAACAACAGAAAGCAGAAGAGAGAAATATGAAGGAAGGAAAAGAGATAGCTTTGGTAGACAAAATAGGTGTACACAGAAAAGGGGAAATCAAGGAAGAGGAAGCACAACAAACAAGAAAAAAGCCAGCAGCACCTAATTTAAAAAAAAAAAGGAGGGGGGAAAGAGAACAGACAAACAAACAAAAACAAAACAAACAAATGAGCAAGGAGTCAAACAAACTATGGAAGAACAGCATTCTCACTTAGGCTCTTTGGAGTTTCTCAGGCTGCCAGTGTCAATCAATTATGCTCCAGCCTTCACTCTGCATGTTTTTTTTTTTTTTTTTTTACCTTATTTTGTACATTTAATAATTGAAACTATAAACAATCAAAAACTAAAAAGTAAACACAGATGAATAAATATATACAATTCTCAATTAACTGTAAGGGATACATATAAATTTTTTTTAATCACACAATATGTTACACAATATATTTGGTTCATAGAAACACATTGATATAGTATTTGTCATTTTGTGTCTTGCTTGCTTCACTCAACATAATGTCCTCCAGGTTCATCCATGTTGTCATATGCTTTATGACTTCATTTCTTCTTACAGCTGCATAATATTCCATCGTGTGAATAGACCACAATTTGTTTATCCATTTGTCTTCTGCAGGTTTTTAAGCAGGTTTTACTGAGTAAATGAAGTTAAAAAAATTTGTTAAGTAACTTTTTTTTTCAGGAAAAATAAAAAACCCCAAGAGAAGCTGACACAAAACAAATGTCTATATTTTCTCTGTTCTAAAATATCAGTTGGATGTTTGATATCTTGGTGATCAGTATTTTAAGGAGCTGTGAATCAAACTGGGGACCTTGTATATTCAAGGTGGAAATTCCCCCACTGAGTGTAACTTTCGTGTTGGGTCAATTAACTCTGCAGAACACTATCCAGTCACTTTCCCTTAGCAGGTTTGACTCTTTGCAGTTGGATAGATCCCTGCTGATTAAGTACCTCTCTGTCACTTCCCCCTTTTTATTCTTATTGCTTTCCATCCCAGGACAGCAGGATGCAACAGCCTGTGTGATCCCTTCTTCACATCAGGTTGTGTACCCTTTTGAAATTCAAATTTTACCCTGGTGACTGAACTCACCTAGAAATGATTCTCAATCCTCTTCCAGACCAACCCTTCCTCCCAGGGGACCCTAAATAGGCTTTTGGAACCTTAAGTGCTTCCTACTGCCTGCCTACCTTAGGGGAGTTGAAATCTTGGTTGTTTTCAGCACTAGTCAATTGCCTGACTCTACCCTCTTCCACACCAAGATTCTATCTCCCAGGGTGGGTAGTTAAATCAGTCTGCCATAGCAGATTTGCTTTTCCCCTTTTCCTGGTGCCACCTCAAGTCAGCTGGTATATTCCTCAAAGCTTAAAGTCGGCCCAGACAACCAAACCCACAGAAAGGAAATCCCTCTCCACCCTGCACCTGTACTCTCCCACTCTTGCAGGATGCTCTTTCACACTGGGAGGCTGGCAGGAGTCAGGGCTTTCAGGATTCACAGCAGCTTTGCCTTGGTAGTGGGACTTAGCTGTCCTGCAGTTTCCAGCTACTGGGGGAAGAAACTCAGGGTTTTACCATGAGCAATTGAACTCTTTGCCTAGCTTTCTCCAGATAGATTCCCTGAAGCGTCCTGCTCTGTGAGTTCTCCAAAAAGCTCACTGCAGCAAGATCCTGCCCTCACTCAGCCATTTTTTGAGAGAGACGCAGTGAATGCACATTTAAATTAATGCCATCTTGCTACTCCTCACCTGATGTAATCATTTTTATATTTCCTTTCATATGTTTTTAAAATTGTATGAATTCTTCCAGTGTTGAACCATCTTTAGATTCTCTACACGGGCACTTTATAAATAATTAACAAGATTGACAGCTTTGAAAGGTCAAGAGATTGCCTGTAACTCTTTTCAATTTCCACGAAATTTGTAATCTATTGTGGACTGATTCTGAAAATTCATAATCTAATAAAGACATTTTTTTTTATTGTGAGTAAAAATCAAATTTTTCACAATACATACCAATATTTGTAAAATGATATATAAATATATATGAATATATGTGCATTTGCTTACATAAATGTTATTTTATATGATATATATATATATACATA
>JAQZBX010014853.1:0-38193 GCA_029593785.1 Cabassous unicinctus
GGGAGGTGGTGAACATGGGAATCCTTGTAATTTTTGTGTAACATTTATGTAATCTAAGCATCTTTAAAATATAAAAAATAAATACATAAAATTTTTTAAAAAAAACTCAAAATAAATTAAAATTAAAAGATTGAGATATTTTAAAAACGAAAAATTAAAAAAAAAATTTTTTTTGACCTTTTGCCTTTCATCAGTGCAATATCTGGTGTCCAGTCTATTGTGGCACCTTTCCCATCTTATTCTCCAGTGTCTCACTATTTTTCATTTTGTTTTCAAAGAAGTTTTAGGTCACAGCAAGGTCACACACAGAATACAGGAGACTCTCATATACCCAACATCCTCCCCCTTTCCTACCCCTCATATTAATACCTTTTTTTTTTTATTGTGGGTAAAAATCAAATTGTTCACAATATATACCAATATGTGTAAAATGATATATAAATATATATGCATATATGTGCATTTGCTTACATAAATGTTATTATATATATATATATATATATTTTTTTTAAAGGTGCTTAGATTACCTAAATATTACACAGAAATTACAAGGATTCCCATGTTCCCCACCTCTCACACCTCCCACAACATCCCACACAAACATCCTTCATCAGTGTGGCACATCACTCGCAATGGATATGCACATTCTGGGGCCTTGCCACCAAGCATAGACCACAGTTCACATCGGAGACCACACTCTCTCCCACACAGTTCTGCATGGTATATGCTGATGTAAAATGGCCTACATCCGTCGCCGCAACGCCACTCAGGACAACCCCCAAGTCCCAAAAAAGCCCCTGTATTTCAACTGCCCTTCTCCTCCCTGCCCCAAAATCTTCCAGTGGCCACCGGGTCCACCTCACTGTTGTAATTTCTTCCATTGCTTGAATCATAATATGTCTACAACAGAATACCATTAAGTCCACTCTAGTCCATAGCTCTTTCCCCAATCCTGAGGGGACTGGGATGGTGATGTCCACTCCACCTCCAAGTGAGAGAGGGCTTATATCCCATGGATACAGTGGATGGGATTATTCTGCCTGCAGCTGCAGGCCCTCTCCATTCCCTGGGATGGCCGTTGCCCATCGTCATCTCCTCGCCAGGTGAATTGGATGAGTCCGTTGAGCTGTAGGGTAGGAGCTGCAACCCCACCAAGATTCCAGGCTCAGCTGGCACATACATAGACCAGAGGCTCCAGAAAGATGGCTGCTTATGTCAAAGAATGTTCAGGCTTCCTGGGTTCCTCTCTTCCTGGGGCTTGCTTGTCTCCAGGCTCAGCTCCTCTGCTATCTCCAGAAGGTCAACTGTAGACTTTGAGGTTCTCTAGGCTTTGCCTCTCTCCACAAGGCCAGCTGTAGACTATCAGGTGAATGGCTGTCTCTCTCCCCAGGGATTCTGCTATGTCTAAGAGCCATCTCTATTCCTCTGTGTTCTTCTACTGTGTGTTAACTTCCTGGACTCCAGCTCAGAACTCAGCATCAGAACTGCAACTCTGTCTTTTATCATGTCTTTTATCTGTGAGTCCCCTCCAACCAAGGAGCAGGGACTTAATGCCCTATTGATGTGGCTCAATAAAATTCCTAATCATAATTTAATCAATGTGATACCTCTGAAATACCAGTTTACAAACATAATCTGACATGACCCAATCAAAACCCTAATCATAATTTAATCACATCCAGATGAACAGACCACTTCTTAGAATAATCCAGTATCTATTCTTGGAATTCATAAACAATGCCAAACTGCTACAGATGCAATAAACTCACTGATGATTCAAGTTCACAAAACGTCCTCACAGTATCAATTAGGCCACTGCTTGCTTGACTGAAAACCTGGGCACCATTACCCAGGCAAATTGACACATGGGCCTAACGGTGACAAACTGGATATAAAATTCTTGGTTGCCAATTACTTTCTTTCAGCACTTTAAATATTACATCACACTGCCTGTTGCCTTTTTGCCTCCTTACTTTCTGATGTAAAATCAGCACTTAGTCTTCTTGGGTTTCCCTTGTATGTGACATGTTGCTTTTTTTTTGCAGCTTTCATAATTCTCTCTTAGTCTTTGGCATTCATCAGATACATTATAATGTACCTGAACATGGCTGTTTTAAATTTCGTCCTATTTGGGCTTCTTGAATGTGTATATTCATGTCTCATTAAATTTGAGGATCTTATGCCACTTATTCTTTGAATATTCATTATGCCCCTTTCTCTCTTCTTCTGTAACTTCCATAATGTCTTTGCAAATCGACTATGCTTTGGGTGCTGTTCTCCTTCAGAGTTTTACCTTCCCATCAAAAAGATCACCCTGAGGCAAAAGTGAAGTGGAGATTTTGCTCTTTATTTTCTGAGCTTGGACTTGTGTTCACTCGTGGCCTTAGGAATTCCCCCATTTACAGGAATCCATATGTTCCTGCTATACCCTATAAAATAGCCTTTTCCCCCTCCCTATTCACACTCTATTGTATGCTTTAAAACCCATGATCCATTTCCTAGGCAACTTTTAAAAATTATTTATTTATTTACTTTATCCATTTAACCCATCCCCCACTTGCTGTCTATGTCCATTCACTGCATGATTCTCTGTGTCTGTTTCCTGCCCTCTCTTCTAATTCTTCTCCTCCAGTCTTCACTGGGATTTGATCCTGGGGACCTCTGGTCTGGGAAAGAGGCATTCTGACTCCTGTGCCACCTCATTTCTTATTTATTTATTTATTTTTGGCATGTCTCATCTTGGCTCTGCCTTGTGTCTCTCTCCTGCTACATCATTATTATGCTGCGAGGCTTGGTAGGGCCTGGCTTACCACGCATGGGCCTGGTGGCTGGCTGTGTGTGGGCCTGGCCCACCTGCATGCCTTCTTTATTTTTATTTTACTGGGAGGCCCCTTCATATGGCAGATGGATGCCCAAAAAATTGAGCCACATCCATCCTCTCCCAGGCAACTTTGACTTAACTGTTTCTTACCCTGTATTAGCTGTCTGCAAGCTGCTTCTGCTTAAAGAGCAAATTTTAAGAGGCCAAGCAGAGATGAGTTTCCTTGTTCAGTTTTTCACACTGCCACATGATGGACTGGCACTGACATGCAGGTGCCCCAGTATGTGCGTAAGGGTTACTCTGATCCCTCTGGAATACAACCAGGGATTCACAATGGGAGTGCAGTCCAGCTCCCTACCACATCAGGAAAGACAATGAGAAGGGACTAGCAAGGTGCCATGGGCTGCTATATTGTTTAAACCTGTATTTTCTGGATTCAGCACATGCTCAGTTACTAAAACCCTTTAACTCATTACCAGAAATTTGAGGAAGATAATGCTGCTGATTTTTGCTAATTGTTAAAAATTCTGTGAGTGAATGGCACTCTGGAGTATCAAAAGACAATGTCTTTTGGCTCCTTTACTCAATCCTCAGTCTGGCAGGATTTTCTTTGAAAACATTTGCCAAGCAGCTTCTCTTAATCTTTTTTTAACAAATGTCTTTATACTTTCAAATGGCATTGCTTTCTTTTTTCCAGGCAAAAAATACTTTTCTTAAATAATTTCTGAATTTGAAAAAGTGAATAAACTCATGTAATATGCTTTTTCATTCAAATGAATAAAGAATAATAAAAGCTAAATCAGAAGCATCACTTACTTCTTACTAGACCCTATTCTAAGCATTATATAAACACATATATAAGTCTTCTCAACAGCTCAATCGGGTTAGTAATATTTTTCCAGATGAGGAATCTGTGATACACAGAGGTAAAAGGCAAAACTAGGCTTAAAAGCCAACATGTCTGACTTCAGAGTTCATGGATCTAAACACTACATTATGCTTCCTCTTTGAAATCAAAATTAGCTATAAATTGGACTCGAGAAATAACAGAAATAACCTCCCTGACTGCTTGTTCACTATCCATTGAGGGCACAAATATTTATCCAAAATTAGAGTATGAATATGCTATCCTGATATTGAGATCCAAAAGTTCTTTCATCCAGATGTAGTCATTGCCTACTCTTTGTCCAGATTTAAACTTATTCTCAATCTTAAGTTTTATGTTCTCTCCAGGATGCCTCTAAACCTTAGGTAATTGCATGAACTCTTGTCCCTCCCTCAAAAGTATAAGAACTATTTCAAAATGGTTCATATATAACACTGAGGTGAAGGAAGTTGAAGAGTAACTCCAAGCTGCTCTAGAGTATGTTGGACCTACTCCCTGTGATATCCATGCAGGTCCTGGATATTTGTTACATTTATCTAGGTAGGGAGATTTTCTTTATGGTACTTATTCTAGACAAAGCACAAATAATCATCATGAGATAAAGGACCTTTAATCAGGACCCAGCAGGTTTAAAGAGTCTGGTAGGTAACTCTGTATAGAATTAGGCAGGATTCATCCTGGAGTAGCCCCTAGAACATCTTACTTGGAGATTACTTGATGAAAGGAACAAGGTTCTGCAGTAAGCAACAAAAAACCTTAAGAGATATTTCTGAGTCTTGAAAACACAAGAGACCTGTAGCCAGAAGCACCTCTTGCCCCACAAAGTGAGCACCAAGGGCAGAGTATCTTGGAGACACTGATGTACAAACTCCTATCAGCTGGTGACCTTCCCAGGAGGTCAACTAAACACCCCCCCCAAAAGTAATGAGAAAAAGCTTAGGCTGGGGCAGCCTCCCTCCCTACATCCAGTGTTATCACTCCTGACCTTTCTTTAATGACAGAGGAGAAAGACAAGTTCTGAGTGAACATCCCACATGTAGTAGCCAAGATAAGAAATCAAGTCCCTCCACACCATCTGGTAATATTGGGCCCTGAAAATATGGTTGCAATATGAGTGAAAGTGACAAAGTGATACTTATTTGAGACTACCCAGAACAAGGATTATAGATGTAGTGACCATATATTCTATTTTGTTCCTGTGGCCCAGGCATCCATACATCATACTCTTTCAGTATAGAATGTGACACAGTTTGTCTGAGAAATCCAACTATCAGATTTCTGGCTGAGTCAAGGTGGAGTAGCCACATTCCTTGGTAGCCCTCCATCTTACAACAAAAATCCCTGGACATAATACAATAAACTAAGGAAGACTCTGAAGAGTGGAAGGTAAAAAGCAAGTTGGGTAAAGACCTTAGGACTTGAGGAAAAGTGTGACAGTGATTTCCCTGTGCCTCCTACATATCCCAAACAGGGTGCTAGAGAACCCACATCCCAGAACCAACTGCTGCAGAAAAAGAGCCTGCTCTCCCTAGTCAAAGGACTAGGAAAAGACAGAAGAAAACCTCTTTTGTGATGTCCACCCACCCACCAAAACTCCAAAGGAAAAACTGCCCAAGGTGTCTGTGGGGCTAAACGGGCAGCTCAGTCTCCACTCCAGCTAGTAGCAACAAGCCACAGTGAGAAGTTGCAAATAGACTCTTTGCTTTTGTAAGGGTCGAGTGAGCAGGATGCTTCAGGTAGCTGAAACCCCACCCTTACTCAGCAACAGTGAGGCAGAATGAGTCAGAGCAAGTTGGTGATAGTCAACACTTTGATTCCCCTCCCTCCGCTCCCTCTCTTTCTGATATCAGTGAGGCCAAGCTGGGAGCTGAACATCTACCCCACGCATAAGCTACAAAGTGTGGTGGAAATTTACAAGGTAAGGTGGGGCATTTTGCTTCATTTTTGCTGGTTGGTGTCTATTGGAGCCCAGTAGAGAGATAAACATCCACCTGCATTTGGACCTGCATCCTATACTTCAACAGGGTAACTGCCGGCAAAGGAGAAGTTAAAATAAGATCCAGAATCACATAACCCCAGTGTCTAAGGTACAATAAAAGACCACTTATCATGCCAAGAATCAGGAAATTTTCAAATTGAATGAAAAAAATCAATCAACAAATGCCAACAATGAGATAGCATAGATGTGATTATCTCAGAAAGATTTTAAGAGAGAGAGTGAGGGAGAAAAAGAGAGAGAATATAAAAAAGTAAGGGAAGGAAAGAAAAGTAAGGTAGGAAAGGAAGGAAAGGAAGGGATGAATGAAGAAGGAAGGAAAGAGGGGGAGAGGGGAGGAAATGAGGAAGGAAGGAAGGAAGGAAGGAAGGAAGGAAAGAAGGAAAATTGTAAGATATACAACTTGAACAACTTATCCTCTACTCATATATTCTAATGGCCCCCATTTCATTCAGAGGAGAACCCAAGGCCTAAGTGAGCTGCCACACCCCACCTTGCCCCAGTCCAAACTTCCCCCACCACTAGTCTCAACCTCATCACTGATTAACCACATAATTGCTCCCCAGCCCCACTAGTGCCCTGGCTATACCTTAAACACACCAGGAACTCACCCCCATATCAAAGTTGTTGATGGGATTCTCTTCCGCAGATATCTGTATGCCTCACTTATTCTTCTTTCAAGTATTGTTCAAGAGACGCTTCTTGGAGATGCCCTCCATGTCAGCCTTTATAAATACATTCTCCTCCCCCATCATTACCCACAACCACTACCTTGCTCTCACTTTATTTCCATAGCACTCTCACCTTCACATGTTTTAAATAATCTACTTATATATTATGTATATCCCATCTACCCCCACATAGTATATAAGCTCCTTCAGGGCTGAGATTATTTCCTGTGTTTTCATTGCTCTGTTGCCAGCAAGAGGAATTATGGCTGGCACAAAATAGGTTACCCACAAATACGGGTTGAATAAATGAATGAATGAGTATTCTTAGCAATATCCCTACCATGACTAGGGAAGCTCTGTCATATAGTGTTTCCCCAGGCAGATCAATAGCACTACACCAAGGTGCAATTAATTATATATTGAGCACTTACTAGGTCAGGCACTGTGCTAAGCACATGAATTATTCTTTTAATGGTCTCCATAACCATATCAGAAGTCATCTTACCCTATTTTACAGATGGGTGTGAAAGCTGAGATTTAGAGTGGTCAGGAGAAGTGCTAGTGGTCACACAGAGAACAAGAGGAAGAGCCCAGATTAAAGCAGAATTCAAATCAGGAATATCTATCTTCAAACCCCAAGCACTCAATCTCCAAATTATACTGCTTACCCATTACATAAATTTGGCTCTACAAAAGACCACAGTAATGTGGTGCATGTGGGCAGCAATCTAATTGTCTGCCTGGACTAAGAAGGATTTTCAGAGTTTCCAACAGAATTAGAGAACAAATTGGCTACATTACATTTATCATAATATAGCAACAACAATTTAACACTAAAGAGGAAGAAGTAGGTGATGACAGTGAGAGGGAAAATTCTATTATTTATTTAAGGATTAACATGTGCTGTGCAAAGCTGCCTTGCTTCAGACCAACTTCTATAAATATTATTTCTTGATTTTGATAAGTATTAGTCAGGAGAGCATTTGGGGTTTTCCTTTGACAACTATGCAAAGTGCAAATATCATGTTGCAAACTATGGTCAGTTCACACCCCTTGATCATGAGTTGAGTTCAGCTACAGTTTGTAGGAAGAAATAAAATGTGCATGAACAGAAGTTTATTGCCTCCAAGTGGCGATGACCAGGAAAGCAGCTGGAAGCAGTGCCTTAACTTCTCCAGGGAACAATTCCAGGTCCATTTCAACTACAGACAAATGGACATCTATAGTCCAGGTGGAGGCCATGAAAAAGGCCATGCTAATTCTCACTGGGCAGGTTCTTTAAATGTATTTTTATCAATTTCTATGTGTGCCGTTAATGTAAAATAATAATAATGATGATACTTTAAAAAAAAATTTTGGTGAAGAGTCAGAAATGACTTTAAACCTCTTAACTTTTAAGTGATTAAATTAATTGAACTGACTTACAGAGTGGTTATCAAGGGGCCTTTGAAATGGCTTTTCAGCTTTTAAAGAGACAATCTTTTGTTAGTCTCTCTGACAACAACTGTCTTTTCAGACAATCGTAGTAACTGGTAATAAAACCATATTATAACTATATGGGATCACTCTTTACATTTCATTTTCAACAGCTAAACACACATGCCATCTCAACCAAGAAAAATATTAGGACTAAAATGTGGAAAGAAAAGGTCCAAAGGAAAAAAGTACTGTTAAGTGTTCCCATTTTAAATTGATCTGTGCTTGACACTGTGATAAGCATCAGGGACACAGAAAGGAAAAAAGATCCCATTCCTACCCTGAGAAAATTTGAAATCCTTATGGAGAAAACAGACTTAGAAATCCATTATTACACTATAAACCACTAGGTTCCACACAGAGAGAAGAGCAGAGAAGAGCACAGAGGTAGAGACCAATTTTCCTGGACAGTCAGGAAGAGGTATGATTTCATCCAATGTAAAAAAGTAAGAGGGATTCCCAGGATGAGAAAGAGGTGAAAAGAACAACTGAAATATTTATTGAAGCAGTAATTGAGACTCATAACCTACACAAATCTGATTACTTTCTTGTGGAAAAAAACTCTTTGTCAGGAAGTGGAAGAAATAAAATAAATATGCAACATTGTGACTGACATCCACACACAGTGTTTCTCAACATTAAAATGTCTGAACACTGGGTATGGCATGATGGTAAACTAAAGAGGTCAGAGGAAAGGTTTTGGAAATAGAACATGAAGCATAAGATCTTGTCTAAGAAAGAGGAGAACTGATCATTTAGAATTCAAATTGGTGTGCCATAATAAGTCACCTCAGACAAATTTAGAAACTTCATATTTGGAGCCTTTACCTAACTGTGTATTGGTAAATACCCTACCCAAATTTATCACATTTACAAAACAAATAGAGAGTATTTTGTCATGCATCATTACTTACTCATCTATATCAGGCTTTTCTTACTAAGCCCATGGCATCATTGATGACAGCTTTTTTGTTTAGTTTTTAATAAAAAACAATGATTTTATTATATTTCTTAATTTTGTGGATCAAGAATTTGGGTATAAGTTGGCTAGGTTATTCTTTTGCTTTCTGGTATACATTGAAATGAGTACCACTGAGAGGTATCTAGTTGGCCAATGGGCTGGCCTGAAGATTCCAAGATGGTTTTACTTCATGTGCCTTGGTAAGGATGGCTGGAAGGCAGGACCTGGCTGTGACTGTCACCTGGAATATGTACATATGACCTCTCCAGTTTGGCAGTCTCAGGGTAGTAGAAGTCCTTATATGGCAGCTTAAGAGGGAGTGTTCCAAAGGGCTCCTCGAGAGGGTGTTGCAAAATATAGGAAGTGGAAGCTGCCATTCTCTCAAGGCCTGGGCTCAGAAACTGGCATAGTGACACTTCTGCCATAATCTATTGGTTGAAGCAGTCACAGAGGCCAGCCAGATTCTATGGAACTAGTCATAAACAAGCAGACTTCAGGGGTGAGTGACCTGTGCATTCCCACAGGGCCCCAGACTCCAAAGGGACCCACACTTGGTTTAATGTTCTGCTTTTGTTGATGGCAGCTTTTAATTGGATTTGTTTTTTTTTTGGTTGCCAGAAACTAGAGCCAAAGCCAGCTTCCTTGGCCCATGATCTGTGCAGAAGGACTCTGTGCCATGTTTAATGCTCTGCTCTCATCATCCTGAAATTATTAACCATTTTATCTTTGAACTTGTGTACTATAAGTTAAGTCCAAGAGAGCAGTGAAGCAGAGATAGAAGGAAGAGAATGGCCTTCTAAAAAACCCAAACCAACCAAGGACCCCTATCATAGCCTTTCTTACTCTATTAGTCAACCACTTACAGTAAAAAATGATGACAGAAGGGAAGGGAAAGATAGGGCAACTAATAGTTCCTTTCCTTCAGTCTTTCCTTATTCATTACCAAGCAAAAGATAGTGTTGTGCACAAATCAAAAAGCAAAATAATAACAGATGTGTTAGTTTTGTGCAGGGTTTCCACTATTCTGGTAAGAACAAAACACATGTACAATAAATAAGAGCAACAAAATAGGAATTTTGTGATTTATTGTTTCCACATAGGAGTTAAATACTCATGCTTGTATTTAAAAGTGACACTGCACAATATAATGAACAGCAAAATTCATGCAAATAATTTAAATCTTTAGTTTTTCTTTACTTAAGATGGTATTAAGTAGTAAGCAGGGGAGCCGTTGTAGCTCAGTTAGTTGAGCATATGCTTCTCATATAGGTCCTAGGTTCAATCCCTAGTATCTCGTAAAAATTTTGTTTAAAGTTGTAGACAAAAAAAGTCATGAAAAGTAGAGATATTGTAGGAGAAAGGGAAAAGCTTTATATTTTAGTATCATTAATGACACATTTTTTTCCTGTTTTAAAATGAGTCTCAGTTTTCATTTTGTCCTGGGTCCTGTAAAATACATAGCTGGCCTTGGGGGTGGATTTGTGGTTTTCAATATATATATAGAAATAAATATAGATGTAATTGTCTTTATGTACATACTTATATATGCATATATAGATATATACATGCACAGTATAAATATTCATATATTCCTTAGCTCTGTCCATGGAGAAGAACTGTGAGCAGTGACCACCCAATAGTCACTGGCACCAGATCTTGTTTTTTTTTTTTCTCTTCTTCTTCTTTTTAATTCTTTGCTTTTTTAGTTTTATTTTTGATTTTTGTAATACCCTATTTTTATAGAAGTTTTAGATTACAGAAAAATTACATAAAAAGAATAGGGGACTGTTTCAATCACTTCACTTGTGATTGTCAAAAGGGTGAAGAAGCAGATGACTCAATGGGAGAAAATATTTGGTAATCACATCTCTGATAAGGGCTTAACACCCATAATATATAAAGAAATAATACAACTCAACAATAAAAAGACAAACTACCCAATTAAAAAGTGGACGAAAGATATGAAAAGATATTTGTCCAAGGAAGAAATACAAATGGTAAAGAAATACATGAAAAATTGTTCAATATCACTAGCAAATAGGGAAATGCAAATTAAAACTACAATGAGATATCATGTCACACCTATAAGACTGGACACTATTAAAAATTCAGAAATCTTTAAATGTTGGAGAGGATGTGGAGAGATAGGTATGTTTATTCACTGTTGGTGGAAATACAAAATGGTACAGCCACTGTGGAGGATGGTTGGGCAGTTCTAAGGAAGCTGAATATAAACTGGCCATGGAATCCGGCAATACCATTGCTAGGTATGTACCCAGAAGATCTAAGGGTGGTGATATGAATAGACATTGGCACATCAATGCTCACAGCAGTGTTATTTACAGTAGCCAAAAGTTGGAAACAACCCAGGTGTCCATCATCTGATGAGTGGATAAACAAACTGTGGCATATACACAATTTTTCAGTGGTAAAAAGAAATGAAGCCATGAAGCATGTGAGAACATGGATGAACCTGGAAGGTATTATGTTGAGTGAAGCAAACCAGTCACAAAAGGACAAATTCTGTATAATTGTGCTATTGTGAAATAAATATATTATGTAAACTCATGGAATTAATAATTAGAATATAGGTCACCAGAAAATAGAATGAGGGTAGAGAATGGAAAGCTGATAGTTAAAATATGCAGAATTGGTTAAAAGGTTTTTTGTAAATCTTTGTAAGTGAAATGAAATGTTGAGAGCACATCATGCTGTTTGTAACTAGCACAGCTATTATGTGGGTATGAGAGTGGTTGAAAGGGAAAGCCTAAGGACATTTATATTACTAGAAAGAAAGCTAAAAATGCAACTTGGGACTGCATGACATAGTGAAACCTCATATAAAATATGAATATGGGTGATATTGCATATATAAGACTGTTTTTTACATAATATAAACACAAATAAATTAGAGAGAATGAAACAGAATAGCAGCTATGTATGGCAGGGGAAGCATAGAGAGATTGAGAGGTGATGAATTTTGTTTGGTGGTTGGTTGGTTTTTGTGTTTTAGTATTGTTATTGTTGTTGAAATAATGAAGATGTACTAAGCATTATTGGAGTGATGAAAGCATAACTATACGATTGTACTGAATACCATTGATTGTACATTTTGGATGGATTTATGCTTTATTAATATGTACCAATAAAATGAATTTGTTAAAAAAAGTAAGGGGGAGTCCAGGAAGTTGGTGTAGCTCAGTGGTTAAGCATCTGCTTTGCATGTATGAGGTCCCAGGTTCAAGACCCTGTACCTCCTAAAAAAAAGTGTGTGAAACAAAATTATAGGGTATTCAAAAAAACTACAAAAAGCATAGGGGATCCCCATATAACCTCCTCTACTCACACAATTTCCCCTCTTATTATCACTTACATTAGTGAGGTACATTTATTACAATGGATGGGCCAATGCTGTAGCTTTGCTACTAACCAAGGCCTATAATTTACATTATGATTTACATTTTGTGCTGTATAGTTTTATAGTTTTACAGAGCATTTTTGTGGCTTTAGAATTGTTCTGTATGCTACTACAATGACAGATACATGACCCTATACATATGTCAAAGCTTATGTCCTGAGTCTTTTAAGGGTTATATTGGCACCTGCCACCATGGGCAATGCTGCAGCCATTCCTCAGGCCAGAGGTGCACTGTCCTCTTACTTTCCACCTCTCCCAGGCTATCCTTCTTCCTTCTGCCTGCTGAAGTCCCACCTACACATGAGGCCAATCTCATCTCACCCTTCTTTTTACCCCTCTTGCACACACAGCCTGAGCCCTGGGAATGAAATAATCTCATTTTCCAATAAAAAATATCAGGACACATTGTGTCACAATAATATCAACTATTAAATAAAATCCTTCCAAATGCAAGAAACGTTATCATTAGCTTCTACAAAAATGTAGGTACCTGCCACTGGGCTATATCAGCAGAATACCAGTTTTTGTTTTTGTTCTTTTGTTTTATGCTTGGTTGCCATATATACAGCTTAAAACCCCCACCTTTTAACTACATTCAAATATTTAACAATACTATGTCAATACTATGTCATGCTACCAACACCACCACCTATTTCCAAAACTTTTCCATCATCCTAAATAGAAACTCTGTATATTATAAGCCTTAACTCCACATTCCCTACCCCTACCGCATCCCTTGGTAACCCATATTCTAGATTCTTCCTCTATGAATTTGCAGAATGCCTGGTATTTACAGGAAAATTTATTGAAAGAGGAAGTATCAGATTCAAGTTTGTTCAAGAGTTATTATCTAAACCATTCCTCCCTCCTATCCCCAAGGACACCCAAATTACAAAGAAAGGACAATGAATAAAAGATTAATTAAAGATTATGGTCAGTATATTAGCTTTAAGGCTAATCTGTATTAAGATTGAGCCAAAAACCTGCCAATATTTTGCTATTTTTAAATGTAAGGTACCTGTATTTTGTGTAAAATTCAAAAGGTATGTGAAGTTATACAGTGAAAAGTCTCTTTTCCATCTGGCCTCATTTCCTCAACTTGCAACATTCTAGAGATTTTCTGTACCACTAAACAGGTTTAGATAGTTTGGTATGTGAGACACTATGCTAACATTTGTGCGAATAAGCTCATTTAATTCTCAGGAGCACTGTTAGACACAGGTAGTACTATAATTATCCCCAATTTACAAGTAAAAAGACCTGCTTGAGAACTGAAGTGAATAAGCAACTTTCCAGAAGTCTCATGGCTGATAAGAGATAGAAAGTCCATGTCCTCAACGCCCCCACAAACACTGTCTCCATGGGTCATGGGTATAATGGGGGTGATTTGTAAAACACTCCCTTTTCCAAGGTCTTAGATGATAATTTTACTATTTCAGTCATCATAAAATATTGAAGTTTGCTTATAAATTTCCTTTTCTGCTAGGATTTACTTGATTCCAAGTCCCTGATCAGAAAGGCAACTCCCAAAGGTAACATTCTTCCTAAGGACACATGAGACTGACAAGAAGCTATTTTATGGTGATTGGAGAATCCAATGCTGTGAAGCCCCCTACCTTACCTACCATCAAATGCATGTCCTTACCCAGGCCCAGCACTTCCCCAGCGAGCAGTAGCACTTAAGGGACAGTGTGTTAACTGGCTAGAGTTGAAAAACTGACTAGGCTTACAACAAATAAAAGCTATGTCATTACCATACAGAAATGCAAATATTCTAATTTGTGAGTTATCTAAGAAAGCACTACCAAACATTAATGCTTTACTCCTTACAATTCCTAAAATGCTCAGTCATTACCACCTATATTCTACAAGTGAGGAAGCTGACAGGATGAAATTGAGGTTTCAAGATCAGCAGAACAAATATCTGAATCTAAAATCACTTCCAATAGCATACTTTATTTTTTAAGAATTCCTGAACAAATGCAATGCCAGAAGGTCATTAGAGGCTGTCAGGGATGGATTCAGATACAAGAGTTCCCTGAAGGGCCATTTCCAAACTGAAATGCTGGATGTCTCCTGGCACTTTTGAGAAGGCTTGCTCTCTCCTTCACCAGAAGCAGGCAGGCCTGTCAGCTGAGGAGATGCACACCTAGGAACACTTCAAACCCATGAAGAAATGGATACCTTTGTAGTTCTGTTTTTATGAGAGAAAACTCACCCATATGGGCACCAGGCTGCCTGCCCAAAGATGACAGAAACATCCTTGGGCTCAGGGTCTCCTGTACTACTATGTGGAACAACAAAAGTGATGCATTCAGGAGGCACTGAAGAGCACACTGAAACCTGACTGCTTGGGTTCAAACCCCAGCTTCTCCACTCACTAGCTGTGTGACCTTGAATGATTTTCACCTTCTGTTCCTCAATTTCCTCAACAGTTAAGTGACAACAGTAGAGTAAGCACACACTAAATAATGGCTACTATTATTATTGTTGTTCAGAAAGTCTAGTCCAATCCAAGGTCCATCCCCTTCTCACAATGTCCTTAGATCATAGTATATGTGATTGTATTCCCCATTCATCCCAATAGCAACTCTGATTTCAACCAAGCATATAAAAATGACAAGAAACTAGATTTCTCAAACCAAAAGACCTACATTAACTATTTCATAACATGATGTATGGGAGTTAAAAACCAATAAACGCACAGAATTCACACTCACACTTAAACTAGAAGCTAATTTAAATGAGTAGTTTAACTCATTTCCACAAAAATGCATTCTTATTATTTGGTATAACCACAGTTAGACATTCTCTCAAATAAGATATAAGTACAGGTTTCAGTTTTTAAAGATACAATCTATGTAATTCCACTGATTAGTTTTCATAATATTTCAGATTTGTTTTACTATCAAATAATGTTCCATTTAAAATATCAAATTAACTTTTAAATCATTAGGAAGAAATGTATCATTAATATAAATATATATTCAGGATTTGGGAATGAAATTTTCACCATATATTTTTAGAGACAGAGAATATTAATTAGAAACATGGATGGATACTTAACATTTATTACAATGCCGATTAAATATTTAAGCTAGGGGCTATTTTGACATGCTATCTCATCCTTCTAATCCTTTGATGGAGGTACAGACTACTTTTACAGGAAAATCTCAGATTTGAGGTGGATTATTAACTGGTTCTGAGAGTGATGGCTAGCATCCATGTGAGATTTTTAGGACAAAACCATATACAACTGTTCTTCACAAATATTAATGTGCATGTGAATCAAGTGGGGAACCTTGCTAAAATGCCTATTATGATCCAGAAGTTCTGGCGTGAGGCATTTATAACAAGCTCTCAGAAACTTGGTGAGGCTGATGGTCTATGAAAACATTTTGATAGCAAAGATCAACAGGTTGTAATAGGCCACCAATCATACATGCAAAAAATCTTTTTAAAAACTGACATTTTTTTGGGTTATTTCACTAATTGATTTTCTTGTGTTGAACAACCCTTGCATACCTGAATAAAACCCTATTGATCATGGTGTATATTTCTTTTTTTAAAAAATTTAATATATTTTAATCCAATGTATCAAAACTTCTGTCATTTCAAAATATAACCAATAAAAACTTACTAATGAGATAGTTTCTTTCTTTTCTTAAGTGTTTGAAATGGGCATGTATTTTTAGACCTAAAACACACTTGAATTCAGATGAACCTCATTCCAAGTGCTTAATAGCCTCATTTTAAATATTTTTTATTTTTTCTAAAAGAGACTTAGTTTACATAAAATGTTACATAAAAAAATAAGGGATTCCCATGTGTCCCACTCCCCACACCTCCCATATTTCCTCACATTAGCAACTTCTTTCATTAGTGTGGTAAATTCACTGCAATTGAACACATTTTGGAGCATTGCCACTAAGGATGGATTATAGTTTACATTGTTTACACTCTCTCCCACTCAATTCTGTAGGTTATGGCAGAATATATAATGCCCTGTATGTCATTGCAATGTCATTCAAAACAATTCCAAGTCCCAAAATTGCTCACATATTACACCTCATTTTCCCACTCCCTGACTTCAGCACCTCCAGTGGCCACTGCGTCCACATCAATTATGTAATTTATTCCATTGCTGGAATCACAATAAGTCTATAGTAGAATACCAGTAAGTCCACTCTAGTCCATATATTATTCCCCAAACCTGAGGATTCTGGGATGGTGCTGCTCACTCCACCTCTAATTGAGAGGGGGCTTTGATCCCATATGGCTGATGGATGCAACTCTCTTGCTAGCAGTTGTAGACTTGGTTCCTTGGTAGGGTGGCTGTCCATTCTCATCTCCTTGTTAGTTGTTCTGGGTGAGTCCAATGAACTGGAAGGTAGGTGTTGACACTCTGTGGAGGCTCAGGGACCAGCTGGCACATGGGCAGCTCAAAAATTCAAGTCTCCTGGATGTACACCTACTAACTCCAGCACCAACTATACATTCAAATAGAAGGGACAGAAGATGCATCTGTAGAGAAATCACAACTCTGTCCAACTCTGTCACACTCGGGAGCACAAATTCCAAAGTACGGTCCACTGGCAAGGCACCAAACTCTGGAGCTATCTGCCATGAATGTAGGACCTGGGTGACTCCAGAACCCTCAGGATCCCCACTATTTGGGATAATATCAACTTTGGCAGTCTATGCGACCCTGCTTAGCCATGCATACATATTTCCTCTGGGATGACGTCCTGACTCACTTTGAAGTCTCTTAGCCATATAAACTCATGTCTTTAACTTTTCCCCATTTTATTCAAGGTATTTTCCAGTTATATTGCTAGTTGGTGCTTAGTAGTAATCCCGCAGTGCCAGGGAGGCTCATCTTCAAGAGTCATGTCCCACACTGGAGGGAAGGTAATGCATTTATATGCTGAGTTTGGCTTAGAGAGTGGCCACATTTGAGCAACATGGAGGACCTCAGAAGGTAACTTTTAGGCATCCTACAACACTAGGCTAAGTTGCAATTTCAAGAGCAAAGGCTCATAAGCATAATCATCAATATCAAGGACCCATCAATGGACAACCTTCCTTCATTAGTCATTGCCCCTGTAGTTGGGGGATTGTTGCTGTTCCATTAGAGAATATAGCAGAGATCCCCAGGATAGGAATTTAACCTCTTTTGGTTATTGTGTGTATCTCCACCCACTGTGACAATGCCCATGAAAATTTGAACATATTTATATATATTTATATATCACACATACAAAAATTCTTTTTAAAATCTGACTTTTTTGGTTTATTTTACTAATTGATTATCTTGTGTTGAACCACCCTTGTATACCTGCATAAAACCCTCTTGATCATGATGTATAATTCTTTTAGTGTGCTTTTAAATTCAGTTTGCAAGTATTTTGTTGAGGATATTTACATCTACATTAATTAAGGATATTGGTCTGTAATTTTCTTTTTTCAAAATATCTTTATCTGGCTTTGGTATTAGGATGATGTTGGCTTAATAGAATTAGTTTGATAGCATTCTTTCTTGTACAATTTTTTGGAAGAGCTTGTTTTATTGTTCCCAATTTCATTTATTTCTGCTCTGATCTTTACTATTTCTTTCCTTCAGCTTGGTTTGTGGTTAGTTTACTGTTATTTTTCTAGTTCCTCCAGGTTTGCAGTTAGATCTTCAATTTTAGCTCTTTCTTCTGTTTTAATGTAAGCATTGAGGGCTATAAATTTCCCTCTCAGCAATGCCTTTGCAGTGCCCAATATGTTTTGATATATTGTTTCATTTTCATTCATCTCAAGATATTTCCTGAATTCTCTTGCAATTTCTTCTTTGACCTACTGATTATTTAAGAGTGTGTTGTTTAATCTCTATATATGTATGAATTTACCTTTTTCTGTTCATGATTGAGTTCCAGCTTCATTCTGTTATGATCAAAGTGTTTTGTATAATTTCAATCTTTTAAAATTTGAACCTTGACTTTTGACCCAACATATAGACTATCTTGGAGAAGAATCCATGAGCATTTGAAAATAATGTATATCCTGTTGTTTGGGGATGCAATGCTCTATAGATGTCTGTTAAGTCTAGTTCATTTGTCATATTGTTCAAGTTCTCTGTTTCTTTATTTATCCTCTGCCCAGATGTTCTATCCAATACTGACAGTGGTGTATTGAACTCTCCAAATATTATCATAGAGACGTTTATTTCTTCTTTCAGTTTTGCCACTGATTGCCTCATGTTTCTTGGGACATTCAGGTTAGGAGCATAAATATTTAATATAGTTATTTCTTATTGGTGAATTACACCTTTTATTAATATATAATAACTTTCTTCATCCTGTATAATAGTTTTACATTTGATATCGATTTGCCCATTATTAGTATCACTACTCCAGCTGGTTTTTTTTTATTATTATTTGTATGGAATATCTTTTTCCAACCTTTCACTTTTAACCTGGTTGTGTCCTTACACCTGAGGTGGGTCTCTTGTAGACAACATATAGATGGCTTTTATTTTTTATCCATTCTATCAGTCTATGTCTTTTGATTGGGGAGTTCAAGCCATTAAAATTCAATGTTATTACTGTAAAGGCATTACTTTACCCATTTTGTCCTTTGGCTCTCTGTTTCTTATTGTTCTATTGTATTTTTACCTTTTAATTTACCCTTCGTAATAATCTTCATTTCTACACTCTTCTCCAACTCTTGCCCTATTTTTTCCTTTCAGGCTGCAGCACTTCCTTTAGTATCTCTTGTAATTCTGGTCTTTTGGTAACATATTCTATCAGAGATTTTTTTTTTTTTTGTCTTTGAAAACATTGAATTCACCCTCATTTTTTAAGGACAAATTTTCTGTATACAGAATTCATGGCTGTCATTTTTTCTCTTTCAGTACCTTAAAGACATCATACCACTTTCTTCTCACCTCCATGGTTTCTGTGAGAGGTTAGCATTTAATCTTATTGAGTTTCCCTTTTATGTGATGCTTTGCTTTTCTCTTGCTGATTTCAGAATCTCCTGTCTCTGATATTTGTCATTCTGAATAGTAGGTGTCTTGGATTAAGTGTATTCAGATTTATTCTGTTTGTAGTGCATTGTCCTTCTTGAATATTGATATTTATGTCTTTCATAATGTTTGGGAAGTTTTTGTTCATTATTTCCTCAAATATTCTTTCTGTCTTTTTTCCATTCTCTTCTCCTTCTGCGACAATGATAATGTTAATGTGCATTTTGCATTGTCATTCAATTCCATGAGACGCTGTTCAATTTTTTCCATTCTCTTCTTCTCTTTCTGTTCTCTTGTCCTTTCCTGTTCAGATGCTGTCTTCAGAACCACTAATTCTGTCTCTGAGCAATTCAAATCTGCTCTGATGTGTTTCTAATGTATTTTTAATATCATCCATTATGTCTTTCATTCCCATAAGGTGTGTTACTTTTCTTGCAGGCTTTCAAATTGTTCTATATGCTCACCCAGTGGTTTTTCTAATATCATTGATCTCTTTAGTGATATTTTCTTTCAATTCTTTGATTTGATTCAGAAACATTGTGTGATTATCACTGATTAATTGCCTTTTATCTGTATCTCTTCAGGATATTTGGTTTGTTCCATTGGTTGTGCCAAATCTTCCTGTTTCCTAGTAAGGCTTGTAATTTTTTGCTGATATCTAGATATTTGAATATGTTGGTGAATTTACTCTGGTGGCCAATTTCTCTCTTTTGCCTATTTTTCTTCCCAAAACTCTTCTTTGATATTTGATTCAACTTATTCTTAGTCTTTATTGCCCAGCTTAAGTTATCCAAATAGGTCAAGGGGCTCACTAATGGGGCACAGATTTTCTCCCAGGGTTTAGGATACAAATAGAACCAAAATCAATTTTTTTCCATGCAATTAACAGACCATTTAGCAGATGATATTCATCAGTACACCTTTCCACAGAGGGATTTCAGTATCAGCTTTCCTGTGTTCCTGTGTTGAATCTCCAGAGTGGAGATTCAGAGAGCTCTGCTGGCCAAAGTCACTGAAGGAAAGCCAGTCAACTCCCCCTACCTTTTTCCTTGAAACAGGGAGGAAGATATCTGTCCCCCTCTCAGTCAGCAGCAGTGAACCAGGGATTTTACCCCAGGTTAATTTCTTGAAGGTGGGGGAGGCAAACCTTTTTCAGCTACTGTGGGGGGTTGGTAACTCATGTTTGCTGTTTCATGTTCTTCATCTCTCTGTCCCTCACCCTTTTGGAAGTTGTGTAGCACTGTCCTGGTCTGTTGAATCCCAGAGCAATTCCCTCCCAATAGCTTTTGGCTTTTTCTCCATTGTTTTTGTGAGAAAATTGAGCCTTGCCTTCTTGTCTGATGTCATCTTTCCACAATCCCTAAACCTGCTTTTTTAAAAATAGATATGCTACAGCATGGATGAAACTTGAAGACACCATGCTGAGTGAAATAAGCTAGATACAAAAAGAAAAATATTGCATCATTTTTCTTATATGAAATACTTAGAATAAGTAAATTCATAAAGACTGCAAGTAGATGAGTTGTACCAGTGGGTGGGGGGTGGGGAGAATGGAGGGTTGTTGCTTAATGTGTAAGAGTTCTGTTTGGAATGAGTTTCTTGAAATAGATAGTGGTAAATGTTAAACAAAATTGTCAATGTATTTAATGTCACAAAATTGTAAACTTATAAATGGTTAAAATATTATGTTTTGTGTATTTTACTACAATAAAAACATTTCATGAGAGAGAAACATGAAGGCATCAGAACCCAGAAATCAGGGGGACTGGAAGAGAAAAGAAAGGACATAGCCATGTGAAGGGAAGGCTTTGCTGACTCCAGAGATACCACGCGGCAGACTGACAGTGAGTGGGAGAGAGGGAGAGGGTCACATGAAAACCAGAAGAAAACAAGTCAGAGTGTCAGGCAGAACTTATGCCCTGGCTCCTCTGCAGTGATGGAATCCACCCTATCACATATCTGCAACTAGGTTGTGTATTGAACCTGTCATGGCCTCTCAGGCTGGGCACATTCTGTGACACACTGCCAATGATGGGACCCAGAGAAAGTGACAGGGTAAGGACCCCAAATAGCAAATCTGAGTCAGTGTGGTTTCACACTGGGACAGAACCTAAAATCATCCATTCTTCACCCTGATTCATAGTTCATCAAGTGAGAGTGGTGTGTTAAGAAATGAGGCTATAAAAAATGAATACCACTGTTTGTAATAAATTACTTATTTTTTTCTTAAACAACAGGAATTTCTGACAGACATCCCATCTGCTGCAGTGAACCTCCAAGTCTGCTTAGAACCAACACCCCAAGAGAGAAGGCTGTGGTAACAAGGCATGAGGTGAGCAGGCCCAGCAGTGCCCAGTTCTGTCAGATGGACCAGAGGCCTAGCCCCTCACCCCACACTCATCACATGGGTTTCAAGGAGGCATGCCTCCTCTTGGCTTTCAACACCCACCAGGTTAAGTATCCTCAGTGGGTTCTTCTCTCAGGGCCTTGACACTACCCCACCCTGTCCATCCTTGCTCAGTCCTTGGAAGTACCCCAATCCCATCAAAGTACCATGCACAACACCATCACCAGCCCATGCCAGTCCCTGCCCAACTTCTCAAGTGGAACCACCAGCTTCCCTGCCATGCTGCCTAGTGGGCAGCTGCCCAGCCCTTCTAACCATTCCTTGGAAGCCCTCTGCCACCAATCCTGGTCAGGGCCCCACCTTCCTAGCATGCTTGAACCAGCACACCAGAGAGGAAGCCCGAGGTCTTGTTTTTCACCCACACACAAGAACATCTCTCACCTAGACAGGTGGATCTGGGCATCTAGGGAGCCCTGACCTGGCTTTTCTCTCATCTCCCCTTCCATTGTGTCCACCCATCCCACCCATCATCCTCCCACCCATGTGGCTGTGGCATTTCTGCTACTGGTTGCCCTTGGATGAACAACAGCCCCTGTCCCTTGCCAGGCTCCATCCTAGTCCCTCGAAGCCCAACTGGGAACCACCCAAGGCAGATAGCCAACCTCTGCCTGGAAAGCTGGGCCTGCAGAAGCCCTGGGAACCAAGGTCCTGCCTGGCCTGCCTTTGTGACTTCATGCAGCACACATTCACTGTCATTGGGTTTTTCTCTCAACTCAGCAGTCTGGACCAAATCAGGGCTCCGATCTGCTCCACTATCATGGGAAACCTCAGCCAGAAGCCCCAGTGGAGACTTGGAGATCATGGGCTTGGAGATAGGCCATCTGAAGGTATCATCACCTGGGAGGATATTCTCTGTGAGATAGGAACTGTGATGTCCTTGGACCCACGGATCACAGGGGTTCTGGGATGAGAGGTAGGCTCTGGGGTTTCCTGCAATTCCCCAAGTGGCTGAGGCTGCCTGAGGCAGTGGGCAGAGCCTCCACTCCCACCTCCTCTTCCTTTGCCATCTGAGAGCAGTCTTCCTCTGTGGGCTTTTGGGGCTTAGAGCTAAGGCCTTAAACATATAAATCTACTTGTTCACCATGGCAATGTCTTTCAAAGGCGTGAGGGAATCATTGCCAGAAAAGAAAGCTCCTGTCACAAATTACTGTAATACAATATCACCTCTCTCACCCCCTGTTATTTGGAGGTGCTCAAACCCAAATTCAGACTTGTTAAAGAGCAAACTTTTCACTGGCCTTGTCTTTCTGACCATTTGAAAGTCAGGCAGGAAAACACCACACATGGAGAACAAATACATGAGCATTCCAAATCTTTCCTTTGGCGAATGCACCATGGCTATGTGAGGTTTGGTGGTCTGAATAATGAATCTCAGAACTCTTGGCCTATCTCTGATGTCATGCATATGTGGCCTACTGCCTCAGCTTTCCTGCAATCTGTGAGATATACCCTGAATACAGTATATTTGTGTCACTAGGAAGAGGCAATCCTCATGGTAAGTACAAATATCCCCACTTATAGGGTCTCTGCTGTGAATTGTGTTTGTGACATGTAATGGGGGCAGACCAAAAGACAAAACATTTTTGTCCCTTGCAGATGGTGATCTCTCCCAGTGATCATGACAGAAACTTCATGGAAGAATATCCAACTTCTTTTGTTCCAAATGTGTGCTTATAGTAAATTAGGAGCTTTCTTTTGGGCCTTTAAGTGGATTTGACACCAGGTAGTACTGACCTGAGCATAAGTGAGAACTCTCTTCTTCCCAAAGGTCTTTGTCTGTACTTTGGTTTACAGATCTATCTCTTAAGAGTCTACTTAAGATGGGAACACTCTTCTAAAGTTGATCTATTTAAGATGGTAAGGACAGATAAATAAAAATTTCTAGACAAAGTATTGGCTATTTTTTTTCTGTAAAGGCCAGATAGAAAATAGTCTAGACTTTGTTGGTATGGTTAGTCTCTGTGCCATACTTTCTTTCTTTTCTTAGCAAGTCTTTACAAATGCATAAATCATTCTTATTATGAGGTCTGTTAAAAAGAAAAACAAAAAGGATGATGGCAGGAAACTGTGATGCAAGGTGACATCACAGAAAGAAAATAAAATGCCCTGAAAGAAAATAAAATGCCCATTTTCTTCCCGTCCATACTTCTTCCTAAAAGCTAAATTGCACTGTGTCAAACCTCATGTTAAAATGACAACCTCTGGTGCTCTAGAAATGTCTGTGTGAAATCCTGAAACTGGCCTGGTTGAGATTGGCTCCCTTTGATAGGCCTCTGCCTTCTACTCAGGATCAAAGTCCATGGTTCTCTTTGCCAGAGCTCCTTTTCTTATCTTCCTATGAGGCAGAGTCAATGCAATGAGAGCAATGGAGCTGCTAGATTCTCATCCCAGACTGGCAACAGCTAAGAATTTAAACACACTTGCCTCAGTTTCTAAGGGGTAAAATGAAGCTATGACACTCTTCTTACTCCAGATTTCCCAATCTTTCAAGTCCCCACCTAAGGAGTTGGTCTAGAAAATATAACTATTAAACTGAGACCTGAAGCAATTAATATTCCTAGTTTACCCTTTGATACAAACCAGGTTTTCCTAGGGAAAGAGCAGGTTCATACTTGGGGTCCTCACCGGCAGAGGTAGGGCAAAAACATCAGGTTCCTGCTCTTCTTTACCTTTCACTTCCTCGTTTCATCCTCATGAAGAAATTTTGCCTTCTCTAATTTTTCTTCTTTTCCTTTTCTTTAGGCAACTCTTTCTCATAGTCTGAACTGTCATTGTAGTACCAGGAGTTGTGGCCAGAGTCAGAGAGTTTAGTCACTTCCTCCAACCTTGAGGACCTAATTCTAGGGCTTCTCCAAGGACATCTCTGCATAATTTGTATCAAATTCCCAAGCAGACACTTAATGTCACTGCTGTATTCTCAGGATGGAGCCTGGGAAGGTGAGGCTGTCACCCAAGGGCTTGATGACCCTGTCCTGGACTGTCAAGAACCTGCCAAGTGCTGCAGCCCCCAACTTCCTTGCTCTTAGTGCTTCCCGCTCCTGTACTGCCATAGCCCCAGATGCAGACAAACCACTAGTTGCCAAGGCCCAAGGCATCTCTGGGTGGCCTTTGGACCCCACCAAGGGAGGTGCATGGCAGCAGTGCAGGGGTAACTGCACTGACCCAAACCCCAATACCAAGGTAGCCCCAAGATGCCTGATGAAAGTACATGGTGGGACTGACCCAGCATACCCACCCAGCACACCAGCTTCTTTGAGTCATGTGAGTTTGAACCTGGACAGCACCCAGTGTGAACCTCTGGCTTAGGCCATGGAAGGGAGTGGCCTTAACAGAGAAAAGGACCAGAAATTTTGCAAACATGATTGGGGTACAACCCAGGGTGGGGTAAAATGGAAAAGGCTGGAGACTCAAGTATGGAGGCCAGAGTGTGCCCAACTGTGGCCATGTCATCAGTCTCATGTCTGTGTCTGAGATCTGAGCCTCTCCCCATGGGATCATCAAAAGCCACAAAGGGAGGAGGACAAGGGGAGGCAGGGAGGTTGACCCTTACAAGGGGGTTCAGGCCAAGGTGGAGGGTGGAGTCACCTGAACAGTGCCCAGAAGCTCCCATGTCTGTCTGTGGCAGCAAGAGGGTGTGGGAAGTGCCAGGAGATGGGGCATTGTGGCTGGGCCTGGCCAGGAGACAGGTCTATCCTGGCTGCCTTGCCCAGTGCCCCGACAGCTTGACCAGGCCTAGGGAGTTTGTTTCATGCCCACTGCACTATTAGAGTTGAAAGCTTCCTACCCTACTTCTGACAAGCAATGGACTCTCCCCTTCAGGACCAGCAGGACACCTCACTGATCCCACTCTGGCTCAAGTCCTTCATTCTTCCTGCCCATTGTCACTTGTATGAAAAGCCACAGTCTTGAATATCTCTTCAGACTGCCACTTTCCTTCTTTCTCAGGACACCTTCTGACCTCCCAGACCCTCCTGCTCTGTGATGGGAATGAGGTGGGGGACAAGTTCAGAGGGTGGGGAGGTGGATCTCAGCCTTCAGCCTCAGCAAAAGGTGGCAGAGGTGGCTGGAGGTAGTAGTGTGCATGCCTATTGGGCTGTGCTGGGGCTGGGATTGCAGGGGACTCCTGAGGGAAAGTAAATTTAAAAACCAAGCTCCATCGTTCAGCTCCCCCTCCCCTAGGAAGTTTCCTAGGACTGCTGAGAGGCACAGCCCCTTGGAGGAAGGGTGGGCATTTAGGATACTTCCAGGTCCCTGCTGTGGTCCAGTGGAGCTTTTATCCATTACTCCTTCTAGACAGACACCTCCAACCCACATACACAACTCCAAGCTTTATTCACACCCTGTGGCAGCATCTCATCTCTGTCAAAATTGTAGACAGGACTCCCAGCACGTGAGGGCACCATGAGCTAAAATTTGCACTTTAGCTGTGTCCAAGAACACTTCAAGACTGCTAGAAAGTTGAGGGCTGAGCCAGAAGGGCAATGAGTACTGTAGGGCAAAAAACCACCAGCCCATGTGGACCACTGGACCCCTTGGGGTAACTAAGATCCCACCTGATATCCATGCAAGCCTGGTCTGCCCGCATTTCTCTCAGTGCTGACACATTATCCATGTAGTCCTAGATCTGCCCACCCTCTCCTCAGCGCTTTGATTTCTACTTCTCAAGTTTTTAAACTTCTTTCTTTTCTTTTAATTCCCCCTTGTTGTTTGCACTCACTGTCTGCTCTGTGTTCATTCACTGAGTGCTCTTTCTGTGTCTGCTTGTCTTTTTTCTTCTTGTCTTTCTCTTTAGGAGGAACTGGGAACTGATCTCCAGACTTCCATTGTGGGAGAGAGGCACTCAATTGTTTGAGCCACCTCATCTCCCCTGGTCTGCTGCATCTCTAGGTCTCTCCTCTGCATCTCCCTTTGTTGCATCATCTTACTGTGCCTGCCCTCTGTGACATGGGCTGTCATCTCTCCATGGCAGGGGCCATCAGCTCTCCACAGTGTGGGCCAGCTTGCTTTCACCAGGAGGCCCTGGGAATTAAACCCAGGGCCTCCCACATGGTGGACAGGAGCCCGATTGCTTGAGCCGATCCATTTCCCAGGGAATATTTTACTTCTGTCAAGTTCTTCTTTCACTAAAAGTTCCCTCATTTTAAACACTAGCAACTGTAAATATTTTGAATCAGGGAGATGGATGGGGGAAATAGGAAGGGATGTTTGATCCCTCAGGTCAAATTCTTCCATGCCTAGTATTTCTGTTTTATTGAGTTTTAAGCTTGGGCTGTGCCTGCTTTATGTTGCACCTAGCAATAAGAATTGCTGTGAGACTTCTGACTGATACCATAGAAATAGAATATCATAAGAGGATACTTTGAAAAATTGTATGCCAAGAAAATGGACAAATTCCTAGAAACACACACGCAGCCTACAGTGATGAAAGAAGAAATTGATGAACACAGCAGAACAATCATAAGTAATGAGATTGAATTAGTCATCAAAAACCTCCCAACTAAGAAGAGACCAGTACCAGATGGCTGCACAGGTGAATTGAACCAAACAGATGGGAAAGAACTACACCAATCCTGCTTAAGCTCTTCTAAAAAATAGATGTGGAGGGAACATTGCCTAATTCATTCTATGATGCCAAAATCACCCTAATACTGAAGCCAAACAAAGTCACCATGAGAAAGGAAAACTATAAACCAATCTCACTAATGAACCTAGATGCTAAACTCCTCAACAAAATACCTGCTAATTGTATTCAACAACACTTTAAATGAATTATATACCATGATGAGGTAGGTTTCATCCTTGGTATGCAAGGATGGTTCAACATAAGAAAATCAATCAATGTAATACACCACATAAAAAGAATGAAGGAAAAAAACCATATGATCATTTCCATAGATACAGTAAAAGCATTTAAAAAAATAACAGCACCCTTTCCTGATAAAAACACTTCAAATGATAGGAATGGAATGAAACTTCCTCATCATGATAAAGGATTTATATGAAAAATCCACAGTTAACATCATATTCAATGGTGAAATCCTAAAAGCTTTCCCTGTAAGATCTGGAACAAGACAACAATGCCCACTGTCACCTCTTTTATTTAATACTGTGTTAGAAGTATTTACTCAAGCACTTAGATAAGTAAAAGATAAAAAAGACATCGAAATTGGAAAGGAAAAAGTAAAAATTTCACTATTTGCAGATGATATGATCCAATTATAGAAAACCATGAGAAATCCACAACAAAGTTTCTAGAGCTTATAAATGAGGTCAGTAAAGTGGCAGGTTATAAGATCAATGAGCAAAAATCGGCAGTCTTTCTGTACACCAATAATGAGCAATAAGAGGAGGAAATCAAGAAAAAAAATCCCAGTTACAATAGGAACTAAAGGAATCAATTTCCTAGGAATAAACTTAACTAAAGATGTAAAGGACTTATATGCAGAAAATTACACAACCCTGTTAAAGGAAATCAAAGAAGACCTAAACAAATGGAAGAATATTCCCTGTTCATGGAGAGGAAAACTAAACATCACTGAGACGTCTATTTGACCCAAACTGATTCACAGATTTAAAGCAATCCCAATAAAAATTACCACAGTATTTTTTTACTGAATTGGAAAAGCTAACTAAGAAATTTATTTGGAAGGACATAGGGACCCAAGTAGTGAAAGACATATTGAAAAAGAAAAAGAAAATTGGAGCAATCACACTACCTGATTGTAAAAAGCTACAGTGGTCAAAACTTCATGGTATTGGTACAAGGATAGGCATACTGGCCAATGAAACTAAATTGATAGTTCTGATATAGATCCTTACATATACAGTCAATTGATATTTGACAAGGCCACCAAGCCCACTCAACTGGGAGAGAATGGCCTCTTCAACAAATGTTTCTTGGGGAACTGGATACCCATATAAAAAAGATTGAGAAATGAACACCCTCTCACACATTATACAAAAATTAACTCAAGATGGGTCAAATATCTAAATATAAAAGCCAAGACTATTAAGACCTTGGAAGATAATGTAGGAAAGCATCTAAAAGATCTTGTATTAGGAAATGATTTCATGAACATTACACCCACAGGATGAGAAATGAAAGAAAAAAATAGATAAATGGGACCTCCTCAAAATTAAAAACTTTTGTACCTCAAAGGAGTTTGTCAAGAAAGTGAAAAGGCAGTGTACTCAATGGGAGAAAATACTTGGTAAGCATATATCTGATAGGGGCCTAATATCCAGCATATATAAAGAAATCCTACACCTCAAAAATAAAAAGCCAAACAACCCATTTAAAAAATGGGCAAGTGATTTGAATAGACACTTCTCCAGAGAAGAAATTCAAATGGCTAAAAAAACATAAAAATATGCTCAACATCTCTAGCTATTAGGGAAATGCAAATCAAAACTACAGTGAGATATTCTCTTACTCCCAATAGACTGGTGGCTATTTTTTAAAAAGATGACTACAAGTGTTGGAGAGGATGTGGGGGAATGGGAACCCTCATCCACTGCTGGTGGAAATGCAGAATGGTGCAGCCATTGTGGAGGACAGTTTGGCAGTTCCTCAGGAAGCTAACTATAAAACAGCCATAAAATCAGCAATCCCACTACTGGGTATATATATACACAGAAGAATAGGAAGCAGGGAAATGAATAGATATATGCACACCAATGTTCACAGCAGCATTATTCACTATTGCCAAAACTTGGAAATAACCCAATGTTCTTCAACAGATTAATGGATAAACAAACTCTGGTATATACACATAACGGAATATTACTCAGTTGTAAGACAGAATGCAGTAGTAACACATGGGATAACATGGATGAATCTTGAAGACCTTATGTTTAGTGAAGCAAGCCAAGCACTGAAGGACAAATGTTACGTCAGCTCACTGATATTAATTAAGCAAACTGAGCAGACTCACAGAGCTATGCTTACAGGTGACAGAAAGGGAGTAGAGGATTGTGCGCCAATGTCCTTATGGGCAAAATCTATGATAAGGCAGGAGGGTGTAGTTATGCAGTGGATGGATGTGACAGTGGTGCACTGATGCTATTGGGTTGGCTGGTGCCTGTTTTTGAGGGAGTAGGGTGGGGGTGTGGGTTGGACTGTCCATGGCACTCAGGAGAGATTCAGGGGAAGGAGCAGGTGAACTCTAGGGATTTTCAGTTTTGTGGTTGAAGCTACACTGTTGGGACTGTTCTTTTGGCAAATATGGCAGGGGAGGGTTACTGCTTTAGGGTGTTGGATTTGGGGGACATGCAAGACAGGGTGTACCTGGGGCAGGCTTCTAGGGAATGCATGAGTGTTCATCTTGTCATAGTGCATTGTATCAAAGGGTGGAGACACATGCAATAATCAGGAAGGTGTTGAACTCCCATTCTGGGGATTCCAGCTATGTTCTTAAATAAAGGGGTGGAAGTCTCTTGAGAGCATAGGCAGAGGGGAGGACAGTCCAGGATGATAAGCCCTCAATGTTATTGCAAGTAACTATGAATCTTATTCTTCATGGAATGAAGCTTAGTGGTTTCCATGGGTCCCAAGGAAAGGAGGAGGGAGGAATAGAATAGATGGAATATGGGGCATTTTAGGGTGTGTTTGAATTGTTTTACCTGATCTTGCAATGATGGATATAGACCATTTTACATTTCATCAAAATTTATAAAGTTGCATGGTCCAAAATGTAAACCATAAAGTACATCATTGATCATGGTTAGTAGCAATGCTTCAATATCTGTACATCAATTTTAACAAATGTACCATACACATGTAAAATGTTATTAATAGGGGAAATGGGAAAAGGGGGAGGATGTTGGGTATATGGTAATCTCATATATTCTGTACATACCTTTTTTGTTACCTAAAGCTTCTTTGAAGATAAAATGAAAAAAATAAGACACTGGGGGAATAAATAGAAGAAAATGTCACTGTACATACAAGACAACAGATCTTACAGTGATGAAAGACATAAAGTCAAAAATATTTTTAATATTCTGAGAGCCATGAAACGCATAGCCCTGGTTCCAGGGTCTGGGTAGATCCTGGAACTAAATGTGTTAGCTAACAAATGCAATCACATGCAATAGGTGTGCTGTGGAACACTTTGATATCTACTGAAATTTGTACTGCTGATTCATGGCTCACCTTTCCCCTAGAGGCTTGCACTTTGACACTGACAGAGCTTCCTTTTTGAGTTTTATCCCTGCTCCTGATAGCTGGAAAATGTGTTTACTAAAAATTTCTTCACTTAAGCAACTCTGAAATTTCTAATACACTAATTAAGCTAGTTTTCTATTAATCTAATTTTAGAAATTACCTCTTTGTTCTTCATTCTCTGAAAGATATAAACCAGACCTTCTCAGTTTTGTTTACAGGGATAAGATAATGTCTCAAAGCAAAACCAGACAGAATGATGTGAGAAGTACCTTATGGCCCAGTAAATCTGTAACTTTTCTCAGAGACTAAAAGCTTGATATCCTTGAGCATTTGGCACAATATCTAAACTGTGGTTTATTAGCCACTGAAACCAAGGACAAGTGGAATATGGTTGAGACAATGCAGGACTGAAAAATTGCAAGATCCTGGTATCATATTTTTTTACTTGTACTTCTTCTCACCTACTCCTTTTCTCTTTTTCACCTATAAAAATGCTATCTCCCATTTTCACTATGAACTGGTGAGGGGAAGATTCTCCCAATTCCTTATTTGTGTGCTCACTATAAATCACCTATTCACTGAGAGACATGTTTTTTCTTTGTGGTGCTGGATCAGGTGGGCCCTTCTATTGGAAATGAGCCATGCTTATGGTAATAATTTGGTAAGCCAACCAGGAGCCACACTGCTCTGTGATGCAGGCCCCGGAGCAGACCAATCCATGTGTTGTCAATCATGGGGCTTCCCTGGATCCCCCAGCTCTGTACCCAACAGCTGCCTGGGAATTTCCCTGGATGAACAAGACTGGAGGTTCTCAGTGAGGTTTCTGCTTTGGCAGACACTGGGTCCTTTGTGTGAAGGTGATTCTGAAGCTGGGTTTTTCCCTGTGATAGGTAAGTGTGTAAAATTCTTTCTTGTTCTGCTCTGTGTTTACTTTCACTTTGTCAGTCTACTCATGCCTAAAACCTCATAAATCAGATTTAGGGCTTGCTTGTTGATTTTGTATTTTGAAGTTGGGGAACCTGATGACTTTGAAGAGCTCCTGTTCTTTATGTTCTGTCTTTGTCATTTCTGTTGGTGTTGCCTCACCATGGGAAACTCTCTGAATGTGCCAGTTATATCTCCTCTGGGTTGTAAATTGGGAAATTAGTCTAAACTTGGAAGGGACCCCCTTAAGTAAAAGAAAATTATTTTCTATTGCAATGTTGCCTGACCACGTAAATTGGATGACGGTGAAAAGTAACCTAAAAATGAGTCTTGGCAATATTATCTTGCAGTTGGATTTGTTTTGTAAAAGAAATCACAAATGGAGTTAGTTTAACTGCAAATGTAAAACTTAGTAAGATTGATATTCTCTGCTCTGTTTCCATGTTAATTCTAATGTGATCTGGATAGCCACATTAATGAAATTGGTGCTGGGGAGTGGGTGTAGCTCAGTGGTTGAGTGCCTGCTTCACGTATATGAGGTCCCATGTTCAATCTCTGGTACCTTCTGAAAATAAATAAATAAATAAAAATAAAATAAAATTGGTGCTGTTAAACTTTAGTAACTATTGAACTGGGCAGCACTCTCAAAGAAAAAGAGAAAAAATAGAAAAATTCTACCTACTTTTGTAAGCCTGAAGTTCCATCATGGTTTAGCCCTGAAAGCAACCAGTCCCCCTAATTTGTCTCAAGAGAACTGCTTCAGATATGTGTCCTTGTAAATATTTCATAATATTTCTCTCCGAAATACTGCTAAAATAATAAACTAAAGAAAGCATATATTTCTGAAAAATGTCCCCTATGAACTATCAATATTCCAATATTGCATACTATTATGTATTTGAAATGAAGAGATGTTATGTTTGCATATAACCAAATTAAATCATTATTCTGACAAGTTTGTTTAATTTTGATGGTAATCGTATGTTGTAAGGGATTTGCTTGGAGACAATTTCCAAAATCATTTTGGTAACTTAAGCATGTTAGGTATATAGAACATGCTTTTTATTATTACTATGGAAAAAGAAAGAAATTTTGCCCTAAAATTTTATTAAGAAAGAGGAAAATGTGAGCTAAAACCTGAAAGAATGTAGAAAGAGTAGAAGGTTCACAAAAAAGGAAATTTTGTCATCAAAGTTAGATAAGATTTGATGGGTCTATCTATAATGTTTTAAAAGACAGTATCAAATAGTATACTGATGCAAAACTAAAATTTGGTTCTTTCTCTGTTGAAGTGACAAAGTTTATTAAATCATTAGTCTGTTTTAGTAAAAGGCTTTAAAGAGTTTTTCTCCTGAGTAACGGGTATATGAAGCAGAAAGTCAGTTTTATCATAATAGCTTCTTGTACTTTAACCTTATCATGTTCTTTGTTGTTTAAGATAAGCAGTTCTTCTCACTTTTAAAAGAACACAATTTTCAAACCTAACAACTTTTAAAATTTTGCTTTCTCAAAATCAAATTCTGAAAAGTATCTTTTATTTTCAAATAATTGTAAAAGATTTGTTCTTTCGCCTTGTAAAAAGTGAAGTATTAAAAATAGTTAAATTCCTTTGATATGTTATAAATTAAAAGGGATGGACTTCACTGTTGCCAAACTGTCTTGTGCATTTAAACAAGGCCCCCAGTGCTGTGCATAGTGCCTCTTCATTTGAGTTATTGGTTAGATTGTTTGCTGACTCTGAAAACAATAAAAGTATCTGCCACATCACCTGATCATGCTCCTGAAGCAGATGGAGCTACATGACTGCTTCAAACACCTGCAGCTCTGGCAGCCAGAGATGGCTTGCTTTCCAGGACTAATGGTACTTCAGTATGCTGGCTGTGTGAGGGTTATACCAAGTGGAGCAATTGTTACAAGAGAAATGTAAGTAAAACCTAAACAAACACAATTGGCATTATGGCCTGCTCCCATGGACAGATGACAAGTATGGTATTGCAAACCTGGAGCTTAGTTATATTAACTGCAGCTCAAAGAGAAACTTGTGCATTGTTCAGTATTAAGTACTGTACCTGATGAATAGGTATATATGTTCATAGTACTGAACATGCTAAAAGTCTTGGCAAACTTGACTCATTTTATAAGTAGTTAATGAATTTGTCTATGAGATAAAAGAATGGCTTTCTTATATAATGTCTTTATTTTGCTTGCCATATGCTTTTGTTTTTGTTGCCTAAATTGTCTTTGTGAATTTATGTATAGAGCATTCTCCAAAATGTTATGAAAAGTTTCTTCAACCCTAAACAGCAGGAAATAACTACAGAAGAAGACACCTTTGTCCATTTATATATATATATATATTTATATTTACAAAATATATATATATTTATATTTACAAAATATATATATTTATATTTGCAAAATATATATATATGTATTTACAAAATATATCTTCTTAAGAATAAGAAAAGTGTAAACACAAGGGGGGATATGATAGCTTAAAAATGTGCTTACTAAAAATTTCTTCACTTAAGAAACCCTGAAAATTCTAATACACTAATTAAGCTAATTTTCTATTAATCTAATTTTAGAAGTTTACTCTTTGCACTTAGTTCCATGAAGGATATTAACCAGAATTTTGCATTTTTAAAAAAATTGAAATAAGATAGTGTTTCATAGCAAAATCAAACAGAATGGTGTCAGGAGCATCATATGACCCAGTAAATCTATAACTTTTCTCAAGACCAAAATGCTTGATATCCTTGAGCAGTTGGCACAACAATATCTAAACAGTGGTTTATTAGCCACTGAAATCAAGGACAATTGAACATGCTTGAGACAATGCAGTATTGACAAATTCCATGTGCCCTCCTTACAACAACCCTGGCATCATACTATCACTGTTTTTTCCCCTTGTTTTTCTTCTCACCTACATCTTTTCTCTTTTTTGCCTATAAAATTACTAGCTCCCATTTTCACTTTGAACTGGTTTTGAGAAGATTCTACCAATTCCTTGCTTGTGCACTTGCAATAAATCACCTTCTCATTGAGAAACATGTTTGTCTTTTGTAGCACTGAATCAGGTGGGTCCTTCTTTTGGAAATGAGCTGTGCTTACAGTAACACTCCCACACTGCCTTTGCAAAGAGATACCCATTTTCTGTAGTTAATTGTTTAGGATGTGGGCTCTTTGCTTTTCTGGGTGAATCACTGATCCTGTTCACCTCCAGTGGCCTTGGCCTCCAAGGCAGCTTTCTGTCTTGATAAACATGAATTCAAGGAGGGCCAATGTCTAGGCAGTCTTTGCAGAGGTGATGCCCATTTCTTTAGTGACAGAAACAGAAACAGCAACTGGATATTTATCCTGGACACTGGCAGATGAGCAGCTACTCTTCTACCATGGTGTATCTCTAGGGACTACACATGCCAGAAAGAATAAGAGTGAGGGAGCAGAGAAAGTGAGAAAACAATGAGTTCAGCAGATGCATGTGCCTCAGAGATCCAAAGTATGTGTTTTGGGGGGTATTTGCAGGAGAAGTAGGCTTATGAGGCACCTCCCCTGGTGGTCTGGAATAACCAGACTGGGAAAGCAAGTGGGCAATGGCTCAGAGAGGACAGGAGGGAATACCAACACACTATGTCCCCAAGTTCCAATGAGTGTGAAAATTTTTATTTCCTTCCTGGTCCTCAGGTCTAGCTTCCTAACAGTGTATGTGCCAAGAAGGAGGATGGGGTTGCTTTGCTGAACAGTGGTTTAGCTTAATATATAATCATCATGATTATACATGTACCATGTGTGGGCTCCATTGCACTCTAAATCTGGACATGGATGTCAGGGAATGGTAACACCTCTACACCATGTGTAGCAGAGGGGTGATTGGTTCATTGCTCAGTTCCATCTCCTTTGAATTTCTGGTGGGTGACAATCACTCTACCAGGGACCGCAATGGAAGGGTTTCTGCTGAACAGTTTAACTCCTTAAAATGTTTTTAATTGAGGCAAAAACTACATGCATTGAAAAGCATCACTCTTAAAATTACAATTCAAGTTTCGGGAAATGCACACATACATGTAACCAAAACCCAACTCAAACACTAAATTATTTCCATCACCCCAGAAGTTTCTCTTGTCTCCCTCCCTTTTAATCCCATGTCTCACAATCAAACATTATTCTGATTTCCCTCACAACAGGTCAATTTTAGCTGTTCTTGAACACCATGTTAAGAAGTGTCAAATAAGGTACACTGGGGTCTGGTTTCTTTCACACATATGTTGTCTGTGATGTTCATCTGCATTGTATGAATTAGCCATTTATCCTGTTATAATGCTGAGGACTACTCCATTTATGAATGGATTATTCATTTAGCTATTCTCCTGTTGAACATTTAGATTAATTCAAGTTTGGGTTTGTAAAAAGAAATAAAACAAAGTAGAGTTACTATGGGTAAGGCATTAAAATGGAGTCAGGTGGTCATTCTGGATATTACTCTTAGACAAATATCAGCTAGATATCACAAACTGCCAATATGTGCAAAACCTCAAGCAACAATATTCCTCAAAATCCCAAGGACCTCTGGATACCACAAACAAACCACAAGATAAAGATCTCAGTCAACAATTTAACAGATGGACATTTTCGGAACTCCAAATATCCACCAACCACAAACAACTTATGAAATCTTCTTTCTCTTTAAAAACCCTTTCTTGGAAATGCAAAGACAGGACATGATTTGGGTTGTTATCTGAATGTGTGTTCCTCAAATTGCAATTCTAAACCCCCCAAATAAATGCATTTTTTGCTCTGCAGCGCAGTTTTTTTATCTCATGGTTGCCAGGCACAGAATAGCAGAACAGGAAGGTTTACAAAGGTTTCCTCCACTAGAAAAATGAGAGCTAAAAAGGAGGCTGAAATAAACTAGGTGGTAACCCTGGACCTGAATGGCAGGAGTGCCAGAGGAAGTAAGAGGCTGCAAAGTTGAGCTTTTGTAAGTGAAAGCAGGAACCACTGACCAGCCCCCATTTCCCAGCCCTGCAGCAGCAGTTGCAGAAATGACTGTTGCTGCTGCAGGCCAGTCAAGCACCCAGGAGCAGCCAGGTAGTTCAGCACTGGCAGAAGAAATCTCATCCTCTCAAAGTTGGAGCTGAGGCTTGAGATCATATTAGTGGATCCGGAAGGGGCCAGCTTGTGGAAGCTGGTCTCAATTTCACCCTCTGGGTATTGGTACTAAAAGGCTCCCACCAATATCCACCTAGACATAAAAAGCTAGTATGTTTTTTCCTTCTCTGTGGGGGGAAATCCTGGTCTGGATTGGTATAGTCTCTGATCTTGGTTTCAGCCCTATCAGCAACAGTTGCTTCAGGCCTCACATCAGCATCTTCCAGGGCTTAAAGACCAAGCTCACTTTTTCTTGGCTGGGTTTCTTCATTCCCTTGTGTTCTGCATGCCCAGTGCAGATGCTAGCCTCAGTTACCCACAGAAGCAGCATTTTCTGACCTTACACCAGCATCTACATGAACATAAAGAACAAGTGCACCTATTTCTCTTTACTTTATATTTTGGCTGGTGTTTGTCTTTCTTTTTTTTTATAGTTTTGGTTGTGTCAGATCCCTGAGGAATGGGCAGAGACACTGGCCTAAGTTTTGGCCTTGAAAGCACAGCTTTGTCTTTCAACCAGCACATAACAAGAGACTTGTAGAGACAGTGAACTTCATATTTTTTTCTTTTTTTGTTGGTGTGTTTATCTGATTGTTGGTATATTTTCTTTTCTCTTTGTCCTGTTATCACTTACACTTTTCCCCTTGCTTTATTTACTTGTTCTTAGATTGTGGACTGGAGACTGGGAGAAATAGATTTCCAGAGTGACAAACATAGCATAATATTCAGAATGTTCAGCTCTCAACTCAAACATACAAAATATACAAAAAGAGAGAAGAGTATGATACAGTCAGAGGAGAAAAATAATTTAATGGAAAAATATTACCAATGAAGTAGTCTCTTGAATTACTAGTCAAAGATCTTAGAATAATTCTCATAAGTAGGATCAATGAACTAATGGAAAGTTTGTAGAATAACAAAAAGAAATCAAGAAAACAATATAAAACAAAATTAAATTTTCAATACTAAGATAGAAATTACAAAGAGCCAAAAGGAAATTTGGGGATTCAAGAGTACAATTCAAGAGAATTGAATTATTCAATTCTCAATTATTCAAGAGAATTGAATAATTCAAAATCAGATTGTACTGAATTTCAAGAGCAAATTGAAGGGGGCTGAAGAAAGTATCAGTGAACACAAAGAAAAAACAATTGAAATTGTCCAGGATACAGAGCAGAAGAAAAAAGAATGGAAAAAAATGAACAGAGTCTGAGTAACCTGTGGAACACCATAAAGTATGTCAATATATGTAAAATAGGAGTCCCAGAAGGAGCAGAGATAGATAAATGGACAAAAAAAAAAAA
>JAQZBX010014854.1:0-38173 GCA_029593785.1 Cabassous unicinctus
ATACTTAGATTATATAAATGTTACACACAAAAAAATAGGGATTCCCATATGTCCCACTCCTCATACCTTCCATACCCTCCCACATAAACAACATCCTTCATGAGTTTGCCACATTCATTGCAATTGATAAATGCATCCTGGGGCATTGCCAGTGAGCATAGACTATAGTTCACACTGTAGTTTACATTCTCTTCCACACAACTTTGCAGGTTATTAGAAGATATAAAATGGCCTGTATCTGTCATTTCAATGTCATTCAGGACGATTCCTAAGTCCCAAAAAAGCCCCTCTATTACAGCTGTTTTTCTCTCTCCCTGTCCCCAGAGCCTTCAGGGGCTATTGGCTCCACATCAGTGTTGGGATTTCTCCAATTGCTAGAATCACAATCAGTCTATAGTAAAATACCAGTAAGTCCACTCTACTCCATAGTTCATTCCACAATCCTGATGATTCTGGGATGGTGATGTCCATACACCTCTAAGTGAGAGGGGGCTGTGATCCCATACAGCTGATGGATGAGGCTCTCTTGGTTGCAGTTGTGGGCTCTGTCATTTCCTTGGTATAATGGTTGTCAAACTTCACATCCTTATTTGTTGTCCTGAGTGAGTCCAATGACTGGAGAGTAGGTGTCACAACTCCACTGAGGCTCAGGGCCCAGCTGGCACATGGAGAGCCCAAAGATTCCAGTCTCTTGAATACACACTTACAAAGTCCAGCACCAGGTATAGGTTTAAATAGAAGGGGCAGATGAGCCATGTGTAGGGAAGCCATAGCTGAGTTTAACTCTGTCAGTCTCAGAAACTCAAACACCAAAGTAGAGCCCACTGGCAAGGCCCCAAACTCTGGAGCTATCTGCCCAGACCATAGGAACTGGATGTCTCCAGAGCCCTCAAGAGCCCCCCTATTTGGGGTACTATCTACTTTGGCAGTCTATGAGATCCTGCTGAGATGTGCATAAGTGTTACCTCTGGGATGACCTCCTAACACACTTTGAAGCCTCTTAGCCATATAAACTCATTCATCTTTATGTTTTCCTCCTTTTATTCAAGGTCTTTTTCCAGTTGCATTGCTAGTTGGTGCTCGGTAGTTTCCCCACGGTGCCAGGGAGGCTAATCCCCAGGAGTCATGTCCCACACAGGGGGGAAGATAATGCATTTATATACTAAGTTTGGCTTAGAAAGAGTCCACATTTGAGCAACAAGGAGGATCACAGGAGGGAACAATTAGGAACCCCACAACACTAGGGTATGTTTCAATTTCAAGAGCAAAGTCTCAGAAGCATAGTCATCAATGTCAAGGACCTATCAATGGACCATCCTCCTTCATCAGTCTTTGTCCCTGCACTTGGGGGACTGTTGCTGTTCCATTAGAAAATGTGACAGAGCTCTCTAGGATGGGAATTCAATATTCTCTTGATTATTGTGTGAATCACCACCCACTGTGACAATGCCCTGTGAACATTTGAATACATTTATATACCTTATATATATGCCTAGGTGAACTTTCAATCCCTGCGCTTTTTTCTCCTTTTTGTCACTTGAATACCATGGTTGTCACCAATATTATTCAACCAGAACCAAAATTCGGAATCAACACTATTAGTTGTTTGTCATGTTTGTTATATATGAAACTAACCATTTCCTTATAATAATTAAATATTTCCATTTATATGAACAATTTATTGATGAAAAAACAGTCTTAAAAAGATTAAATAAGGCCTTAGTATTCATATATATGCAAATAAAAAGCTTTTGTGTATAAACATTTTGAAAAATTTTATAGAAAAATTCAGTTTTTATTTCTTCACATGATATACACATCTTCTTTACCAAAATTTACTAATCCTTGACTACGGCTTCTCTATCTTGCTGTTGTGAAGACCAGTTAAATTTTCCTCTAAACTTTTGGGAAGTAATTATTTCCAATATTAAAATAAAAGTGAATTTCCAGAAAAATTATAATTAAATTCATTTTAGCGTAACTGACCTACCAATAACATTCTTCACTATATAAATTCTTTACAAATGACTAATTCCCAAAGTGCTATCTCATAATATACCTCTAGCTGATATACAACATGTACAAGGTAAAGTCTTAATCTTTCAACAAAATTTTAGTGATTGCATACAACCAGCCATAAATTATTCCAGGCACTGGGATTTTAGTGGAAGAAAAAACATTTTAGTATTTTAACATACTTGATACCAGTGGAAAAATGTAATTCAAAAGAAAATAAATATGAAAACTTGATAAAATGATGGGTGCTAATAAAATAAGTGTATAAATACCTGCAAGAAGTCTCACTTATTAAAGTCATGGGATGGAAAGATACAAATAGGTGTTTATAATATGTAAATTAATACAGCAATATAGATGTTTTCTTTTCATGGTAAACCACTTAATATTTTGTCTCTTTAACATAAATATTAAATTATCAATAAGATATTGATACTAATTGATTGAACTGATTGAAACTAATCAATTGACTTATTTATGTGATCAAATTATAATAAAAAGCATTTGTTTATTCACAGGGGCTTTTTCTTTTATGTATTGGTATTATATGGACATAGAGTCTCAGGCTATAGACATCAATAAAACCAAAGAATTATCATCAAATACTTACAATATCAGAGAATTTCAATTAATGGAAAAATATATGGCTGCATTATAAACCTGACTGTTTTTTGTAAAAAATAATTTTTCACTGATTTTTGAAAAAAATTGACTGCAGTTTTTGATCAAATATAAATTGCAACCATCTTTTAGGTATGAAAAATCCTTAGTGAAATACTTCCAAGTGAATGAATATAGTTTGGTAGTACATAAAACTCAGAATGAAATTAAAAGTTAGAATGATAGTGAAAGGAAAAGGTAAAATATATACAACTGTAAAAAAAAAAATGCAAAAAAAACCTGCAGAAACTAATGAAAGTCCTGAAGATGCAACAATTAAAAAATTCCTTTATCATTACATTATGGTCAGTAATATGGGAAATCAACCTGTAGAACTGCTTCTAAAGTATTATTTAAGAAAATGTGCATAATAGGAAAATGGTTTGTGTTAATTAGTTATAATTTCCAACTGTTTTATATGTTGTTTGTGCTTTAATAGGAATGCTCTTCTTAGTCCCCACTGTAAATTAGGTATACAAAATTCTGTGCATTTTCCAAGTAAATAAGAAACAAATTATTGCTGGAAAATTATAATTTGCATAAGTAGAGACAATGTAAACAATTATCAGTCATGCTTTACTTTTATATATTGAACAAGGAAGTTTATCACACTTCTTGATATGATAATTTTGGCACTGGAATTACAACAAGGACTATAATATAATTAGCAAAAATTTTCCAATCTTGGAATTTTTAAAATAAATTGACTATGCATTTACTAGGTGGATTACTTTATTGCAATATTTAGTGTTTCAATAAAGTATAAATCCCAGACTAATCTTCCCCAACCTCCTTCTCAAGAGAAGTCACAAACTTCTGCTACTCCCACCTCCTTTTCTACTGTGTGCCATGTCACAATCGGGGTAAGATGTTATATCTGATGAAAAGGCCCTGCCAGACCTTAAACTCAGATACTGGGAACAAGTAGCCCCACATCTTTATCAGAATAGGAATTCTCAGTGACAGGGCCCTCTCCCCATTTGATGGATAAAAAGCACACTCAAACTATAAATTAGTCTTTGTTCCCCTGCACAAAGTGGGGGTGTATACAGACCATCAGTCTACCCCCACCTAAAGCAGTCGTGATGTGATTTCTTCCCCTGCTCTTTGGACATTTGTACTATGTAAGTGACAAAGAGTGATGCCCTTTCTGGTCTCTTTTTCCATACAATAAAATGATTATTTGCTAAGTGTCTGTTGTGCCCTGAACCTGTGTTCCTACATGCACCACTGCAGCAATTCAATCCACACCTTGAAACCATATGGATACTCCGTGCTTCTGGAATGCATAATTGGAACAGGTACAGTAAACAAGCTTCAGAATCCCCAACCTGATTTTCTGTCTTGTGGAGTGAGGTCTATAATGGTAGGAAAGGGCAAATGCAAGCCACTAAAACTGGCTCTAGCTAAGAAAATATTAAGCCAAAAGCAAAATCATATTCCTGGAGTAATTGCAGAGATTAGTGTCACCATCAAGGACTTGAAGGGAGCAGCAGTGCTGATTACTAGAGTCCTTTGTGGGTAGAGTAAAAGAAAGATGGAGAGAGAACCTGGAGGGCTCTCTGTGCTTTCACATGTAAAAGAAAAGCCAAGGACCAAGGAGAGCTTGCAATTAGACCAGAAAGCGAGTCTTCTGGGGGATCGAATATCTTTGTGCTTATCCCCACCATATCCTTATAAAGCTCATCGTTTTAGCCCATGCAAAAAGCAGATGGACCTTGCAGAATGGCAAAAGATTATTGTTCATGTAATCAGGTGGTGAATACAACCAGAGATGATAGTCTAGATGTAGCTTAAGCAAATGGACAGATCTTCTGGTACCTATTATGCAGCTATTTCTGTGCAGAATGCTTTATTTTTTGATACGTTATTACTAAAACCCACAATAAACAATTTGTTTTTAGCTGGCAAAACTAGCAATACACATTCACTGTCATACATCATGGGCTTATCAACTCTCTAGTCCTATAAGACATATAAGTTTCAGATGATGATACATACACACATGTATCCTGCTGGTTAAGTTTCTCCTGAGAACTCTAATACAATGTTCATGACCATCTTAATAATAATGTTTTACAATTATTGAAAAAGGAAAGGCTATTTATTTATATCCACTTTAATTAATTGGAATTATATATATACATATATAATATTAATTTTCAGTTTATAAGACCTACATGTCCAGGGTTGTATTTATTCCTAAATATTATTTTTATGCTATTATAAATGGAATCATTTCCTTATTTCATTTTTTTATTTTTCATTGTTATTGTGTATAATTACAAGTAATTTCTGTGTTTATCTTGCATAATGCAACTTGTTGAACTTATTAATTACCAATGCCTTTTTCAAGTTTTTTTTTTAATTTTAAAAATTTTATGGTAGTAACATATATGCAGCCTAATATTTCCATTTTAACCACATTCTAATATACAGTTCAGTTGTTTGATTAGATTCAGTGAGCTACCATCACTACTACCCATTACCAAATCTTTTCCATCACACCAACTAGAAACTATTTATCCATTAAGCATTAACTCCTCATTACCTGCCTCCATCCCTGGAAAACTGTATTCTAGTTTCTGACTCTATGAATTTGCTTATTCTAAGTATTTCTTCTCAGTGAGATCGTACAGTATTTATTCTCTTTACTAGACTTAATGTGATGTCTTCAAGATTCACCCTAGTTGTCACATGAATCAGAACAGTGTTTTGATAGTGTTTTCTGTATATGTTGTTGACAACTCTGAATACAGAAAGTTTTATTCATTCTTTTCAAATTTGAATAAATTTTGTTTCTTTTTCTTGCCTATTTACACTGGCTAGAAATTTCTGTGCAATGTTGATTACTCATATTTGAAGTGGGCACCCGTGTCATCTTCCTGATGTTAGGGGGAAAACTTTCAGTCTTTGCCTTTGGCCATGACTTTAGATGTAGGATTTTCATAAATGCTCTTTATCAGTTTGAATAAATTCCCTTCAACTCCTATTTTTTATTGTTTTCTTTATGATAAAATGGTCTTCCATTTTTGCAAATGCTTTTCTGAATCAACTGAAAAAATTGAATAAATGTGTTTTTTCCTTCATTATAACAATGTGTTGCATTCCATTTATTGATATTAACATGCTGAAACATCCTTGCCTAATTGGGAAAAATCCCACTTGGTCATGGACTAGAATCCTTTTAATATACTGCTGGCTTCAGTTGGCTAGTGGTTTGTTGAATATTTTTTTCAGGCATAATTGTAAGGTTATTGGAGTATAGTTTGTTTTTCTGTAATGTGCTTGTGTGGCTTGGTAAGTTATTGATTGCCAGGAAGCAGATGTGGCTCAAGCAATTGAGCTCCAGCCTACCACATGGGAGGTCCCAGGTTCAGGTCCCTGTGCCTCCTAAAGAAGAAAAGCAAGACAGCAAGCTGATGTGATGGGCTGGCATGGTGAGCTGATGCAACAAGATACACAAAGAGGAAAACACAATGAGAGACACAATAAAGCAGGGAGCAGAGGTGGCTCAAGTGTTTAGGAGCCTCTCTCCCAAAGGGAAGATACCAGGTTAGGTTCCCAGTGTCTCCTAAACAGAAAAAACAATGAACACAGCAAGTGCAAAAATGATGGGTTGTGGAGAAATAAAATAAATCTTCTTTTAAAAGTTATTGATTGTCTAGTAGAAGGAATTGGGAAATATTTCTCTTCTATACTTTGAAAATGATTGCTATTAATTCTTATTTAAATGTTTTGTAGAAGTCACCATTGACTCTTGGATTTGTTTGAAAGCTTTTGGTTTCTGATTCTATTTTTCTACTATTTGTATCTAAGCCCATTTCCTAATGGTCAGATGGAGAGAACTTCAGTCACAAAAGTCAGTGTGTTTACTAGGGATAGTGTTGGAAAGGTACATGTATCTAGCTTCCTCTGTTTGTATGTCTATTGAACATTGTGTATGGTCAAACTTTTCCTTCTGTCTGGGACCATGAGATAATGTGCTAGATTCTCTCTAGGGAGCTTGTTCAGAGAATATTTTTGTACCTACCACTGGTGAGTGTTATTTGCAGGTACCATTGTATAATACCTTCCAGTCCACCCTTCATTTGTTATTTGAGGGACCTTGATGAAGAACAGCTGCAGAGGGGACCGACAGAATAAATTAGTTTGAGAAAATGCAAATCATATCCAGAGGAGAGGTTGACAAAGAGGGGATTTAGATAATGCCAGAATAAGTATAAGTTTTCATAACTGTAAAGAGACTACAGGAGACATATGTATGATTTAGTTATTGATCATTTTTCATCTTTATGCAATCTCTTATTTAATCAACCCCTTAATTTCAGTAAAATTTTTATGGAAATAAAAGTGCCCAATAAAATACACAAATCCTAGTGTATATGATTCCATGAAGTTTTTCCTTATGAAGTGTCTCAGGTAACCAAAACTAAGAACCAGAATATGAGCCGTGACTCAGGTGGTCTTCATGCCTTCTTCCATTCCCTATGGGTGGCAACTAGCCTAACCAATAAATCCATACACATAAATTCTCATCATTGCCTCTGGCAGCTAATGTGACATGTTTTGTAAATGAGATTCATCCATATTGTTGTATGAATTTGTAATGTCCTTTTTCTTATACTATTCTATTGTAGAGTTTAATATTATTAAGAACATTTTCATTATAATATGTAGATATCATATATATTAAAATAATATAATATGAAATATATTGCTAAGAACTTTATATACACATTCATATATATAAAATGTAATTTATTTATCATTTCTACTCTTGAGGTTCCTTTGGGCTTCCAATATGAAACTATTAGAATACCATTATTATGAACATTATTCTACACTTGTCTTTGTAAACATATGTTCATTTCTATGGGGGTATATAAATAAGAGTAAGACCAATAGATGATGCAATATGCATGTGTTCAACTTTGGTAGATATTGCCAAATCATTTTTGTCCTCAAAGTGGTTGCTGAGAAATAAGGGAAGCTACAACATGTTTAATTCATGCCAAGCTATCTGAAGCTAAAAATAAAATATATTATTCATTGCTGTCCCTCCAGAAAAGTTCAAGACTTCAGTATCCAAGTTTGCTTTTTTATGTGGACAAGTAGAGCTTTTGCAAATTGTGAGCATCATGGATGATATAGAAAACAGACAAAAAAATGAAAGTTTTTTAGAGCAACAATTTACTTACCTGTTGGAATAAAGTGCTTGGTATTAAATTTTCCTCAAAAAATAAAATTGAGGGCACCTGAGAAATTGAATATGGATTCAATCAAATCCTAGTTTAAAAATGTACATGAAATCTCTTAGCCACAAAAAAAATTTTGATTGGACTACATCAGGGAGGTATGACTCAGGGTGAATCTGCACCCTCTTGCTGGGTCATATATAAATGGAGAAACTGAGTAAAGAAGTCACCATTTTTATCCTGCCATGCAAGAGAGAGGACTGCAGGAAAACAAAGAAGCCTGGAGAGACTGAGAGCGGTCCTGTAGTCTGAAATCAGCAGAGCAAATAGACACAGGAAGAGGGACCTGAGGCTCAGCCCAGGGAAAAGCTTGAGGCTGAGGAGACAAGCCTGTCATATGCCTGATCATCCACAGCTGAACTCCACAGATAGTGAGACTTGAGAAGGCAGGGACCTCAGTGTAGATCACCCACCATCTTGCTTCACCACGTGGCAGGACATCAGGCTTGCCAGTAGCTGAATTTTGTGAGAAAGTATTTGTGAAGGTGTTTTGATTTGGACATTTCATGGCCTCAGAAACATTGAGCTTTTACCCCAAACAAGTTTCCTTTAAAAAGCCAACCTATATCTGTTATTCTGCATTGGCAACCTTTTGGCAAACTAAAACAAGCAGTCTCCAAAATATTCAAGTAATTAGAAAGGCAAAAATAGTATTACTAATGATGACCCTCAGAATGACAGACCGTATGTGTAGTGTCACAGAGCTATTGTAATTCAATTATTACTGCAGAAGAACAGAGAGACTGCACCTCTAAGAGGCTATGCTGATCTGCTCTTGCATTTTGTAGTGGTCTTGGAAGATTTGTTCCTGAATATTCTGCCACTGAAGAACTTAAGCAATTATACCATAAAAAGTAACCAAGTAGGGAAGGAGATGTGACTCAACAAGTTGGGCACCTGCCTACCACATGAAAGGTCCCAGGTCCAAGTCCTGGTGCCTTCTAAAGAAGAAAAACAGATGCCCACACCTACTGCAATGAGAGCTAGACACCACACCCCGCCACAATGGGAGCCAAATACTGTACCCTGAAGTAACAAGCAGATGCCTAAATGAGCAGATGCCACAAGCCAGCAGACACCACAGCCTACAGGAAGCAGATGTGGATCAGGCTGTTGGACATTTGCCTCCCATGTGGTAGGTCCCGGGTTTGGTTCCTGGTGTCTCTGGGAGAAGGCCAGCAAATAATGAGCAGACAAGAGAACCATCTGGGTGAGGAGGGGAATAAAAAAAATAAATAAAAGAAAAAAAATAACCAAATGAATAAATATGAGAACATTCTATAACAAATATTTAATACTAATAAGGGTGTTAATCAGGTTTATGTGGGAAAATACACAAATGTAAGATAATGGCTATAGTTAGTAATAGTAGTTTGATGATACTCTTTCATAGTTTGTAATAAATATTTCACAACAGTGAAAGGTGGTGGTGGGGTGATGTATGGGAGCTGATTGATGATACACATGTTTGTAAGTTCACAACTTTTCCTATACACTTATTGTTTATATATGTTCATGTATTAATGATATACTTTAATAAAATTTAGTTTAAAAAAAGAAACATGTATCCAATGACTTAAAATGTTGCAAGGATTTCAATGGGCATTTTTTTCACACACACAGATTTTGGAAGTCTACCTATGCATGGAACCCTTCACATTGCTTCTCATCTGCTCCCTCCACCTTACTTCATAATAGTGCATAGAAAGTCATGTTCAATAATATTTTCTAGGCTTTGCTCTCACTGCACATTATAAATCTGTGTTGCTCCCTTAGATTGCTACAAAGCTAAAATAAATGCAAGAGATTGCCTTGCTGTTTTTCAGAGTATAAATGTAGTTTTTCTGCTATAAAAGTTTAAGCTTTGAAAGTATGAATATTTGGAAAGCTCATCTTTTAATCAGACCACTCTCAGACATCTTAAGAAACGGTGACGTTTACTGTTGACTTGTTACATAAAGAGGGATCCGCAAACTGGAAAATTCTGTATGAACTCGGTGCCCTTGAAAATGTAGACTCTCAGAATTGATCCAGAATTGATCCACCTGCTCCCCAGTAGATTCATAAACGCATTAAATTCTGAGAGTCTTGTATGTATGGTAATATATAATGGACATTAGAAAAATCTTACAATAAGCTCTATGTTCACATGAAAACAAAACACACGCTAATATAAAGTATTGACAATGTTCAACACTACAATTATAATATTTTTTCATCACCTATACAAAGGTATCACAATAATACTAAGTTTTACTAATGAGGGAGTATATTGGAATGCTGTATTTGTTATATGATTTTTCTGTAAACCTACAACTTCTCTAATTAAAAACAATTTTTAAAATACTGATATGGAGAATGGTTGTATTCTTGAATTATCACAGGTTGTATATTTATTAATTGGTTGCAAGGGACCTTTAGAGAAAGAGCTTTGAGTACTTTTCTGCAGTAATATACAGATCATATTACTCTACCATGTGATAGAATATTCTCACAGAAGGTACCCAACGGAGACATGAACAGCTATGCAAACTCTCCCTGTAGTTTAAAATCTGGAGCTCCTCAACATGCGATCAATCTTAGCAATTCTGGATAGCAATCATTCTTGTGAAGCCTTTTCCTAAATACACACAATTTCTTCAGTGGATGACATAGACTCTCCTGAAATCTAATTTCATGTTTTCTCAATCTATAACAAACTCTTACCTTGGATATGATAAGCTTTTGATTTAATGAGTACTGTCCCAAATGTCAACTGTTAAGAAATTAGTAAGGGTTATAAAATTAAAATGAGTAGTTTTATATATAGTTACAAGATACTAGTATCTTATAAGTCAAATGAAAGAAATATGTTGGCATCTTGTCAAATGCTTGGCATCTTAAATATGCTTTAAAAATATTAAACTGGTGATATTAATATTATTCATTCAACAATTACATATAGATAATCTATTCATTACCTTACACTCTGCTAGCTATTTGATAAGAGCATAAATAAAATGCAATGTTAAACTCTGGCCAATTGAAGACAAAGGGAAGTATAAATGATTCAGAGTAGATATTTACCCCTAATAAAAGTCAGAAAATTAAGAGAAACATATTATACAATATACTGGAAAGATTCTTTAGTCAAGAAAAGTAACCACATCTCCCTTTACTAAATGACTTTAGAACTAAATCAACAAACAAATTTCCGTGATTTTAAGGTCAATGTAAATGGTCCTGAAATCCAGGAAGAGCATAGGTATATTTCCAGGCACCCTTAAGGTTACTTACACACCTGCAGGAATTTGTATCAGGAAATAGAACTAGGGATGATTAGGCCCTAAGAAGGGGTTCATGATTATACCCATCCTCACCTCTTCCAAAGGATTGCATAAAGAAATGAAAGAAAGCAAAAAAGCAAGAAAGAAAGGAGAGAGAGAGAGAGAGAGAGAGAGAGAGAGAGAGAAACAGTAAAAAATTACTTCAAGAAACTTGCTGCCAGGCAGGAAGCAGACCACTCTAACAACTCTAGGAACATTCAAAAGTTTTGCAGCTAGCAGAGTTGGGAAGGGAAAACAAGGTAACATTAAATTTTATTTTGACCCTGGGAAACTTTTAAATTCTTTGAACCATAATGTCCTCAACATTGTAATTAGAATGGTAATACCCTCTGCTTAGGACGAATTGGAGGAAAAATCAATTTTTGTTAAGTATGTGAGTAGAAGAATGCAGTGACAGTGCAGAGTATATAGATATTATGATAATTCTTTTTATGTGTCCCCAGGCTTTCACAAAGCAGGTGTTCCAGGTACTCCAGAAGATAAGTGATATCAGTCCAACATAATGATATCAAGTGAAGGTCCAGGTTTCCAATTGCCATTAGACTTGTGAGGGCTTTCCCTTTTGAGGACACACAGCAGGTTGTCACATGTATCAAATGATCCTGTTGAAAGGCCTGAGTGTTGTAACAACATCATGATAAAAATTGGACAATTATGTGGGAGAAACAGGCACATTTGCAGATTCCATCATGTTGAAGTTTTGAAAAAAGTAGGAAAATTCTGGAAGCAATATGCAGATTGTGGAGGGAGAGTGAGCAAGAAAAAATGATTGTAATTTTACCAAATGATTTCTCAGCAATCTAAAAAATGTCAAGTATAATTAGAAAGCTTGTTGTACCAATGTGACCAACATCCAGTTTGGGTCAATGACAGTATGTCTGCCATTATTAGCAGGAAGAAAACTGTGATGCAGGATTGATAGTGATTTTTCCATCAATATGTTTTCACAAGTTCACTAGTAATAATATTATCCTCTAAAATATAATAACAACAATTCTTAATAATGACAATTAATACTTCCAGATATCTAGAAATAGGTGTTAGGCTACAGATTACACTGGATTTTGCTTGGATGTGAATTCCAGTTTACACCATGATTTCCTTCCTGAGATGGATGTACATAGAAAGGTGACCAAAAACTGTAAGCACCCAAGTGCTCAGGCAAGAGGATTAGAATAAATTCACTTTCAGGTTGCCAAGAAAAGTATTCTCTCTATTTTCAGAAAAGTGCCTATTTTCAGTACTGATATTTTAAGGAGCAAGAATTTGCAACTATGATGATAAGGGAAAAAGAAGCAAGAAAAATATTCTGTTCTTTTTAATGGATCATTGATCAGAAGCATCTGTAAGCAATGAAGAAGATATGATAACTTATTTATACACAAATACACACAAACTTGCTTATACAAACTTGACTGTCTAACTTATTGAAATGCTTTTACCTGGCTAAATCATGTGAAAGCATAAACACTCATATTTACAGACTGAAGACCATTCAGATATTTAAAATTGGATTTAGAGACTTCTAAATCACAAGACGGTGGTGTGAGATATTCCAGGAGCAGAGTGCTCCTAATGATTCGAGAGACATCTAGACACCATAGGCAGGCTATGAAACCTCAGAAAATTGGCACCCCATCAGCGGGCCTTACCTTGGAATATCTGTTAACCTATCTCCTCAATGTATCAGAGTTAAACTCATTTATAATATTCCCACATATGATTCTTCTGCTTCTTTTATTTGAACCTAAAATTGTCACTACAGTCATTTAAATATATTTAAAAATATTTAATATAAATAAGTAAATTTTCTGGCTGGCATATGCTGGCTGAGCCCTGAATCTCAGCAGAGTTGCAGCCATAAATTACTCTCCAGTTCATAGGACTTACCCAGGGCCACTAACATTGGGATGATAATGTCCATCCCCAAAAAACAGTATCTTTAACTGTATGCAAGCCAGTTGCATCCATCTAGAGGGATCTAAGGTCCCTCTCAATCAGAAGCAGATTGAGCATCACCATGCCAAAATCCTCAAGATTGAGGAATGAAAAATATAAGGGAGAAATGTAACTATGGACCAAAGTAGACTCTATTATTCTAGCAATGGAAGAACTTGTAACATTAAAATAAAGACATTGTTCTTTATATCTTTCCTCTCCTTCCCCTTAGAGCTTCTGAGGGGTAGAAGAGGGAGGAAGAGTTGAAACATGGGGTATTCTTGGGACACTGAATTAGTTCTCCATGATATTGCAATGATGGTTACAGTCCATTATACATTTTGTCAAAACCTATAAAATAGTGTGGTGAAATGTATAAACCATAATGTAAACTATAGACCATGGTTAGTAGCCATGTTTTTATATGTGTTCATCAATTGTAACAAATGCACCACACTTGTGAAAGTTGTTTTCAGTGGGGTAAAGTGTGGGAGAAGGTGCTGTGGAGTATGTGGGAATCCCCATATATTTTAATGTAATATTTATGTAATCTAAAGCTTCTTTAAAATAAAAGAAAATAAAAAGTCTATCTGAACTAATAAAGGAGTTCAGCAAGGTTACAGGATATAAGTTCAATATAAATATAAATTGCAAAATAAATAAATAAAATATAAAATAAAATAAAATAAAAAATAAATTGTTGTAATAAATGCAATAAACAATCCAAAAATGAGCTTAAGAAAACCATTCCGGTCACAATAGCACTGAAAAGAATAAAGTGCATAGGAATAAATTTAACAAAAAAAGTGCAAAATGCATACTTCGTAATCTAAATAACTTTTTAAAAAAGAAATCAGTGTAAGATTATGTATTTCAATTGCTTCTACTTTCTCCAGCTTAAACTTAAATGCCTTTTGATTTTTTTTTAAATTCCTGGTAGAGCTAGAGGTGTTTGGAATAGCTCTCTGGGGAGAGGAGTTACACGAAAGTATATTGGTCCAAAAGAGAGACACAGCTATTAGGTGAGAAAATCAGGCCCAGTGGTCCTAGGATGACATTGGACAGAGCCTATTCTTTCCTGGGCATAAACAATACTATCATTAAAATATTGAACCTGTACCAGAATCCCAATAGGGTAGATGCTGACATAATTATCATGAGAGATTCTAAGACAGCTGCATAATTAGGAAGAATTAACAAAGGCAGACTCTAAACAAAGATAGCAATCTGGCCCCATATTTAAGCAATGGCAACTAGGTAGAAATGAGTGTATCAAGGAATGAATTATGATGCTGAACCCAAGTGTCTCCAATTGGATAATAAACCTCATATTCAAGACAACAATATATGAAAAGAGCACGGGTAGTCACAGAAACAGATGGATTTAATTCCAAATCAAGAGAGAAAAACATATATTTTTTTAGTTCTAGAAAATCAAATATATGTTTCAGCAAACAATTCCACAATAAATGTGGGAGAAAGTTACCTAGGTGTTTTCACTTCATGAAAATTAATTGAGCTGAATTCTTGCTTGTGTACTTTCCTGTTGATTTTTCTATTTTTCCACTTTACCAGAATGATTGATTTTTTATAGTCATCTATCCAGTCTGCTTTTTCTTCTTTTTAATTTAAAATATTACAAACTGAAAACCATATTTATTATTTTCATTACATAATAAAGTGTCCATTATTAAGATTCATAGCAATATTGTACCTAGCTCCTGTTTATGGACATTTGAGATTCTTACTGCTGATTAATGTTGTTTGCTATTCAGATGACAATATATAAGTTTATCCTAAGAAGAACCTTATATATTGCTTGTTGAAATTATTTGCACATTTTATGTTGAGCGAATTTATATTCTCTATAACCTAGAAAACTAAGTTCTGCACACTACAGGTGATATATACCTTTGCAAGCTAATATAAAATGTTCCTACAGAAAGCCTTTTTTTTTCTTTTTTTAAAATTAATTGAAGTATATCACTCATACATAAGCATACATAAACAAAAAGTGTATATTAATAGTTTTGAACTTCAAAACAAACATACATAACATCTTATACGGCTTTCATACCTCACCCTACCAACAATACCATACATTGTTGTGAAACATTTTCAACTAATGAAGAAAGAGCATCCTCAAATATTATTACTAACCAAATTAATGTCTCTTAATCTATATTTCTTAATTATTTTCTGGATAAAGAATTCAATCCTGACTATGGTACCTACAAATCTTTAATTGCATGGATGTCTACAATTTATTCTTCAGGTTTTTTTTCAGTTACTCACTTACCTTATCTCCTTATCCAGCTTAAATTCTATGGGGCAACTTTATGCTAATGTCTTGCCCCTCCAGATTCTTAGTGTGATAATCTAATAGCCCTCCACCTATTCTAATCCCACCTCCTTGGTGTCTGATTTCACCCTCAGGAATGTGATGGGAGAAAACAGAATGTTGAATGTATTCACTTTGGTTATATAATCACACATTTCAAGTGAGCCATAAACCTCCAAGAGTAAGAGTGCATATCTCTAAGGCACTTTCCATCTGTGCCAGTTTGATATCATTTATGAAATTTAAAAAGAGATATTGATCATGTTTGTAAACTGGTCTGTTTCTCTGGGCATATAATACAATACTTTGATTATATTAGATTCAGCTGAGATGTCTGATTAAATTATGTTAAGATTAGGGCTTTGATTCAACCATGTAATTAGAGTGCAACTCAGCAATGAGTCACAGCCCCATGGTCTGATAAAAGAGACTTTCATAAGGAAGTAGAGACACAGAGAAGCAGATATGTGAGGAAAGAGAGAAGGCTCCATTAGACGCAAGAGAGGCCCTGGGAAGGGAGATGAGCCTGAGAGTCTCCAACTGTCCTTGTGAATAGAAAAGAACATCAGAACCTGGACAGAAATGAGGCCTGGGGAGAAAGTTGAGCCTTATGCCACCTACAGCAGAAATTGGAAGAAGCTGGGACCACCAAGCCTTAAGAAGAAGGAAGGCTGAACATTTCCAGAGATCACCTGCCATCTTCCTGCAACACATGTCCAATGACTTTGGGTAAGCAAGTACCTCTTATGGTACTTTAAGTTGGGCTCTATAGGACCTTGTGACTGTAAGCATCTACCCCAAATAAATACCCTTTATTAACAGTTTTCTGGTACTTTGCATCAGCACCATTTTGGCTGACTAATATACCAGAAAAGGTGGCGTTCAAAAATGAGGGAGAGTTCAAAATAGTAACAAATAAAATAAAATAGTAACAAATAAAATAGTAACAAACTAATATCTTTTGGGTGACTAATACATCATTCTTCATTAAATGAATATTTTACACCATCATGCTTTTTCTGACTCCACCAGTGACTCTGCCACTTATATCACTATCAGCTGATGATTACCTAAGTTGTGCTCTTAATAAATAGGTTTTGACATTTTTATGCCAAGTTTTACTCATTTCCCTGTTTTCTTCAGGAGAAATTTTTTTAAAATATATTTTTATTCTTAAAGTTGTGAACTTACAAAACAATGTGTAGGATTTCTATTCAACAACCTTTCACCAACACAACACACTGTTGTGGAACATTTGTTACAGATTATGAGATACTATCATATGATTATTACCACTAAATATGTTCCTTAGCAATCTTTTTGGCTATATTTTCCATTCCACTAGGAGCTCTTAGCTGAGTTTTTAGATGTTGTCATAATCTAAATTTTCCTAAAAAAATAAAATTCGATGAAATATCATAAACTCCTACAAAAAAGGTAGCACTTTTATAAAGATTCAAAAATATAAGACATAAATAGTCCCAAACTATTGTAACTCTATCGGACCATAAAAATAACAGGAATTCCCAAATTATTTACAAACTAGTACCACACTGACCTCTGATTGATATTGCCATTCTATACATTCATACTATATCCTTCAAATTTGCAAAGTATTCTTTTATCTCCCTGAGTAGCATTTTAATGATTTCTTCATGTCTGAATCTTCCAGATTATTAATTTAATTCTCAGATATTTTATATGTTTTGCTCCTTATGAAATTGGAGTATTTTAAGAATACACCTCTGGGTTTTGTGTATATAGGAATTGTTCATTTCTCTCCTTCAATTTGTATTGAGATGCATAGCTGAATTGATTCATGTTAAAATAAATTTTGAGCAAAATCTGGTTAGAACCAGAGATATTTATTGAATCAATTCATGAATTGGGGAGATTCCAATCACCATAATGTAGAGAGGAATTTCACTGAATAAAAAGAGCAACAGTCTTTTATAGACATAAAAATTGAGTACATTTGGAGGAAATTTTCAGTGTTTAATACAAACTTCATTTACTAATATAATATTGCATGTGGTTGCTTAACAATGAGGACGTTTGCTGGTGTAAGTAAAGGGAATTGGCAAAAGCTAATTGGTTGGTTGGAATTCTGTTTTCTGAGCATGCTTGACAATTGCAGGAACAGAAATTACTTAGATTTTTGTTGTGATGGCATGGGCTTAGCAAAATTCCTTTTTTGTTAGGCCTACTAAATTTTATTTATTATTCAATTTTCAGTTATTTATATTATGCATTCTGTGTAAACTATAAATGCATACATAAAGTGTCTTTGTACCCCATGCTTTCATGTTTTATATCACCCATAAATTTCCCAAGTCTAATTGCTTAAGAAGATAGGTATCATTGTGTATTCAATAATAGTGATGATAACTAGTACAGGAAGACAAAACAGTTGTCCTAGTGCCTGAGATTCAGGTGTGGTGTTATGATTTACTAATTTTATGACATTGACCATTTCATAACATTTCTCTCCTGTGCCTAATTCTCCTTTGGGAAAATGGAGAGTCAAAACATAGTTCTTTTAAAATTTTTGCAATAGATTTCTGCATTGACCTCAGATTTTCTAAATGCTATATTTGGTAAGACACATCATTCATTCATCTGTTTTCTCTCTCACTGGGTGTGGGACAAAACACATTTGTGGTAGATGAGAAGCATAATAAATAACTTTATTACTCCAATAGTTTGGTTTGGTTTCAATATGAAAATAGGCTTCTATATCTGTGAAGTCAATGGGATATATACTTATCTACATTGAGGGAGCAAAATGACTAGGCATTATAACTGCCTAATGATGAAGTAAAGCAATGAATCATATTGTCCTCTTATTTTCTGTGTGCTCTTAAATATTAGGATTTTGAATTTTATCAAAGTTTGTTTTGTGAAATGGGAAACTGTAAATTCTTTGTATTTTTCTACTTCACAACTAACGTTGCTTTACTCTCAGGGTTTGCTTCCTTCTAAGACCAATATGCCCTGACTTATTTCTGGAAGCCAGTCCACTCTAAACCCCAGAGACCCCGTCTCTGTTGGCACCAGGTAGAGAAGATTCTCCCCTTTATATTTTGTATATCAGGTTCTCTCCATCACAGAGTTGTATATTAAATCCTGCAGTTTCTTCCTGTGATAAAAAGAGGCAGACATCAAATTATTGTTTTTTCATCATTTTTCCATAAACTGAATATATATTGAGAAGCTAGTTGTTCTTTCATCAAGGTATTGCTGTTCTTATACTTGTCAAATTTTAACCAGCTTAGGAAAGGGGATTTATCTGACTCATGTTTAGGTACTTAATCATTCCTCAAAAGGATATATTTCTGAAAAACACACCAAGACAAATGAAAGTTATTTGGTTTCCTATTAGTAATTATGTTTTATATCTTTTAAACAAGCTGGAAAATATTTTGTCAATAAAATGAGCAAATAATTTCAAACAGCTAAGTCATGTCAGAACTGGACTAGAACATAGGTCTCCTTCAATTCCACTGTTCATGAGACCACAGGGTACAGTTTCTGTTAATCAAGTCTATGAACTTGATTTACTACTCATTTGAGTGAAATGATGCCTTGTAGAGAGGAAGCAGGTTTTTAATTACTGTACTCTTCTAGACTCCAACTATATACTTGGATTGTACAGCCTGAAGCAAGAAAACTGGACCCAGGTGAGTAAGAAAGGCCAGGATTCCAATTCCACTTTCCAGCAACTCCTCTGACCAAGTCAGTTACCTCTAAAGTAATTGAAACTCCTACTAAGTTGGGTGGAGGTTGACTGACCTAAAAATGCTCTAGGGCATATATTTAGTCCCTTAAAGTAAATTACATCTATGTTCTTTTGACCTTGGGCAGTCATCGAGAACAGTTTGAGAGGTCAAATTTCTCTCTCTGGATATCCTTCATGTCCTGTTCAGCCATCCCTCTTGGCATCTAATACTCTTCTGTCAAAAGGGAAAGTGAATGATTGAGGTACATTTATCCAACCTGTGCCCCAATCACCTCAACTCAATTATGTTCAGAAACATAGAATATTAAAATAATTTATTTTTGCTAAGTTGAAGGGAATGCCATAATGTAGCACATTAGTTCCACATTTTAAATGATGTGGGGATTTAAAATAGACCTGGAAGCAGGAATCATTATTAAATATTTAATTAACTGTGCATTATGGGTAAAAGAATTCATTCTGTAATTCAAAATTTATACCAGTTTAATATAAATTTGCAAATGTATTACTATCAAACATTTGTTGAATGAATCAACTAATTTGCTTAATGTTTTGAATAGATGCATTTTATATATGTGTAGATTTATAGTTTATACTGATAATACATTTCTATTTATACTACTGCAAATTACTGCTATATGTCCTTCATTTTTAATTGCCTGCAATTCAAAGAAAATTATTAGTTTACTAAAAGCCTTTCAATTAAAAAATGGTAACTATATATATATAACAATTATAGGATGTTTATCCCTTTAAAACATGAAAATGTAAGAATAAATTTGCAGGAATGTAATTAATTTATAATCCTCCAAACAGTAGATTACGTGGAATCTGCCTTGGGAGAGTTGTGCAAAATTTTATCTTTACTGCTAGCAGGCTACTTGGGGACATTTTCCTATTGCGGATTTAGACTGGAAGGGTGTGTAATCTAATAAGTTGCCTTAGGGATAATTTGAGTGAACATTACACAAACAAACATTTTACTACTTGTTTCAATAATTCTATCAATAAAAATTTGGCATAAGAATTCATGGAGATTAAAAATGACTATTCATTGTTGAAATATTTCTCATAATGAATATCACAATTATGTAAAAAGCAATAGAGAATATGATCATTACCTTTGTACCCAGTACCTTCTTTTATCAAATCATAATAATTTATATATTTTGGGATTGCTATAGGTTTTAATATGTGGATTATGTTATGGATCTGTAATCTCAAAGAAGAGAGTTTCATCAAAATTCACTGAATTTTAAGAAAATTTAAAAAGCAAGATTCAAATCGTTATTCATATCACTGCCATGACATGAATATACACATTATTAACATTTTATGAAATATCCCAAATATACAAAAATTAGAATATGTAAAAAATTGTTTATAACTACTACTTAGTTTAAGTACTAATTCATATTTTATTGTGTTTGCTTCAATGAATTAAAATAATATATTTTTGAAGATACTTTTGACATTCAAATTTATTTCATCTTACTCTAATCGTTTCCGTGTCCTGTCTCATGTACCTCAATTGGCAAGGTTGTATTCATTCCCAGAACTGATTTATACTGATTTATAGATTCTACTATACTGTGTTCTTCTGAATGTTTCAACATCATATAACTGGGAACACATCTTATGTAACTTTATGCAGCTTGCTTTTTTACCGAGACTGTATTGAAATGTTCATATTTATATATGCAGTATTATCAAAATCAGTTTAACTGATACAGAGTGTTCCATTCTATGATATAACACGATATATTTTCCACTCTCTTACAAACAGATATTTGGTCATATTTCATTTAATTTCAACAAGTTCTAAAAAATATTCTAAAATATGTCATTTTAAAAACATGAGTATTTGTTGGAAGTGACATTGCAGCTCCAAATCATGCACATTTTCAACTGCATCAAATATTCCCAAATGACACTCCAAAGTAGGCAGAAATTACACACCAAACAACATTGACTGGCATTTCCACTTTCTATATGTCCAGCCTCTAGTTTTCAGACTTACATGTTTTATATTTTCTAAACCAATGACCATAGAACAATGTAATATTATGGGATTGTAGTTATAATTCTGGTGACCTTAGAGGTGTTTATGATTTGCTAATTGGTCATTAGTGTTCCTGTTCTTGAACTGCTTCTTCATATACTTTGTCCATATTTTTCTTAGAGATTAATTTTTAATCAGGGATAGAACTTGGTCATATACATTGCAAATATTTATTGCTTATCATTATTTTTGTAAGGGTATGGTATTCTTTAATTATTTGTTTTAATGATACAGTTAAACATTTCAGACTATATTATGTATAATTTCTTCTACATAATAGATATACATTACTAGTCAAAAGATCTTTTAAAAAATTAACTAGTCAATTCTTAAAGTCTTAGACATATCTCTCAGTTTATCTATGTTAAAATCCTGTCTGCATTCTGTATCCCATTTCCTTCAGCAGTGTAAAAGTTATCCAGAGGACTCCCTTTTAATTGTTGCATGTTTTCCTTCAACCATCAGATCAAAGATCTCCCTGCCTAATGGGCAATCTCACAGAAGATTTCCTACTTATGGGCTTTTCTGATATATGGGAGATACAGCTCTTATATGCCAGGCAGTTTCTGCTGATTTACCTGGCAGCACTGGTGGGGAACCTTCTCATCATAATGGTCATTACTCTTGATCCTTGACTTCATACACCCACATACTACTTCCTGAAGAACCTCTCCTTTTTGGATTTGTGCTACATCTCAATCACTGTGCCAAAATCCATCCACAGCTCACTGACTCACAGCAGCTCCATCTCATATCTTGGTTGTGTAGCTCAAGTTTACTGTTTCTTTTTTTTTTGCTTCTGCTGAGCTTGCCTTTCTCACTGTTATGTCCTATGACTGCTGCATTGCAATTTGCAATCCCCTCCAATAAGGAGCCATAATTACATCTGGAAAGTGTCACCAGATATCAGTCATCACCTGGCTAAGTTTTTTAGGGACCCCATCTCAAGATCCAATAAGAGCCATCAGTTCTTCTGTGACATCTCTCACGTGTTGGCTCTGCTTTCTTGTGAGAGTTTCTTTCTTGAGTTTGTGACCCTGGCTCTGAGATCATGCTTGGTCCTTGGGTGTTTTATTCTTATGGTCGTCTCCTATTTCCAGATATTCTTAACAGTGCTGAGAATTCCTTCCATAGAGAGTCGAGCAAAAGCTTTCTCCACTCACTCCCCACAGCTTATTGTCATAATGCTTTTCCTCACCCCAGGACTCTTTGGTACCTTGGGACCTATTTCCGAATCTTCATTTATTCAAGATTTGATGCTTGCTATGGCATACGTGGTTCTTGCACCCCTTTCAGAATCCCATTATATATAAACTTAGAAATAAGGACTTCAAAGCAGCTAGTTGGAAACTATTTAGGAAAATATATCCTTTTAAAAAGTAGAACCTATTTGTATGTGCTTGTAGAAGATATTTTTTTTAAAAGACCAGAAGAGCATATGTATTTTATGAAATGCTCAAGAAAGTTATTGAAAAAACTTACAAAATGACAGTCTTTCCAATCCTATATCTATATAGAAATACAAATATTCCTTCACAAGATAAAATTGTAAATATGTCAACTATTTTATGTTGTGTAATTCAAGTTCTTGTGGTGATCTCTTAATTTGCATTCCATATAAATTCCTATTTATTTATATACCATATAATGAATCATAAATCCATAGCTAGGTTTGCTACAGATGTATTGGAAGAGTATACATGCACACATACCTACAAGCATACACAGACATGCACACAAAACACAGACACACACACACCTATTTTTACTACCTCATGTACCTATTTAGGGAAAGAGAACATGACACATGCAAGGTGGTTAAATACAGAAGTAGGAGATGTTGTTGTAGGTCTTTGCTAAATATTTGAAAGATTATTTTCCTTTGTTCTTAGCTAATTCTAAAATTGCAGATATTTGAGCCAATTTTCATCAGCCCTTTTTTGCAAATATTGAAATAGTTTCTTTCTTTTTTTAAACTGCTATAATGACTATTATAAGAATGAAAACCCATGTGTTTATGGTATTTGCTGTGTGCCATACAGTGGTTTGGCATTATATATATTTATATAATCTCAGTCATCACAATGACATTACAATGTTGGTATTTGTTTATTTCATCTAGGTTTAACACACAAGAAAACTGAGTTAGAAGTAATCAGGAGCATGCACAGTTCACACAGCTAAGAATATTTGAACCAAGAATTGGTCCCAGTCAGTTTGGTTACAGGGTCCTTACTGTTGTTCCAACTCTATACTGGCATAACATGTAGAATAAATGAAAATTGATGATGTCATGTTAAATTATGTGTCTTGAATAAATCTACATTTCCACGATGTGCTCTTGTATCTGTGTGCTACAGGATTCTGGATATTTGTTGCTTATATTACGTTTAGAATAAGTACACCTATTTTATAAGAAAGGGTATGAAAGACAATCATTTTTGTGCCATTCTTTATGATTTTATCATAAAATTATTCCAGACTCATGGGATGATTTTTGAAATTCTCTAGTTTTTATGATCCAAAACAATTTACAAAATTATCTATTCCTCAAATGGCTAATAGAACATACTCATAAACTAGTTTGACCTAACAATAATTTTTGAAGATTTTGATAAAAATTTCCATTTCCATTAAAATTGATTCATTCAATTTTTTGTAAGGTTTAAATTCTGATAATTTCTATTTTCATAGAAAATAACCCATTTTACTGTGAAATTTTAAATGTATAATTTTCTGAAGTTATTTCCACAATTTCAATTCTAATATTTAAAATTATTTGTTCTCACTTGCATCATTAATCAAACTATGTAAATGTATTACTATTTTTTTGCTATTCTCACTGTTAAATATTTTTTAAATTCCATGTCTTTTGTGTAGATTTCCTTTCATTTAAATTGTGGTTCTGAGTTTGGACAAATGCATCGAATAATGTACACCCTTTCATCATGTAGATACAAAACAGTTGTATCACTCCACCAAATTAACTAGTGCTGAAGATTTGTAGATAATCTCTCCCTGACTCCAGCTCCAGGAACCTCTGATCTATTATTTGATTCATTTGCCTTTCACAGAAGTTTATCAAAAGGAAATCATATTGCATGTAGCCTTTTATTCTGCCTCCTGTCCCTTAGAAAAATTCGTTTGAGATTCATCCATGTTTTTGGACACGTCTATTATTTGGCCTTCTTTGTTGATAACTTTTCCATAGAAAGGATTAACAACCATTTTATTATTTTATCTATGCATCTATGAGAAGACATTGTATTTTTTCCAGTTTTTTGTTAATTATAAGCAAAGCTGCTATAAAGATTCATGTAAAGATTTTTATGTGAATAAAAGTTTTCATTTAGCTAGGGAAATGCACTGGAGTTCAAATTTGGGTCCAATGTTAAGTGTATATTTAGTTTTCCAAAAAATATACTAATTTTTACCCAAAGTTTCTGAAATTTTTGCATTCCAATCAGCAATGTACAAGAGTTCCAGATTCTATGCATCCATATCAGGACTTGTTATTATATGTTTGTATTTTGATGTTGTTGTTGTTATATTAGCCATTTGTACAGATTTAGGTATCAATATCCCATTGTAATTGTAATTTGCATTTCTCTAATGAATGAAGTTATTGAGCACCTTTTCCTGTGCTTATTTTTCATCTGTAAGTCTTGCATGGTGAAAAGTCTGTTCAAATGATTTTCCCAGTTATATTTGCATTGTATTGTTATTACTAAGCTTTGAGAGTTCTTTATATACTCTGGATATATCATTTGTGAGATATTATGATGTGAAAATATATATGGCCAGACCACAGCTTATTTTGCAAAGAGAATTTGCAAAGCAATTTTTAAAAATATGGAAAAAGTCCCATTTAGTACAATTTTCTTTTATGAATTATACTTGTCATGTCATTTCTAAGAATGTTTTACCCAAACAAATGTCACAATATATTTTATTTTATTTCTTGCCTATAATGATTGCTATGTTAGTTTCTACATTTAGGTGAAGGATTTATTTTGAGTTGATTTTATATACAATGTGAAGGGTATGTTTAGGTTCTTTATTTTAAAGAAGGATGTTCAATTTTTCAGCACCATTAATTGAAAATGCTGTCCTTTCATTTCATTATTCGATTTCTTTTACAATTTGTCAAAAATAAACTAACCATATTGGTGTGGAACTATTTCTTAACTTCATGTTCTGTTTCATTGACCTATATGTCTATCCTTTTTTACCAATCCCACACTGTCTTGATGTCAGTCACTGTATTAATCTTTCAACTTTATTAATCATTTTCAAAGTCGTTTTTGAATTTATAGTCACTTTGACATTCCATATACATTTTAGAATCAGCTTTAAAGAAACAGTTTTTAAATCAAATCTGCAGTTATTTTTTTTCTTTTCACTATTTTATGTTTTCTTCCCTGTGAAATCCTTAGAAATATCTACACAAAGAGAACATCAAAATATATGCCCACTAATTGGATTTCAAAAATGACTGGAGCATATATTGTTTTTAATTGTTTCCAGATAGTTTCCTGAATCAATCTTGATTTCTGTACTGAATTTCTGAACTTATTCATAATCCATGCATACCAATGACCTTTACATTCTTCTACTTATATGAGAAAGAGAAAAGACTTTCATTCACTTATTTAATATTTGACTTAAACATGGATTTTCTAGTATAAGAATTTATCTGTTACCCTTCTTTTCCCAAATTCTGTTTTAACCCTATCTAGTACCATTATCACTAAAGGTCCTGTAACATCAATTTTAGGATGAGTTTCACCTCTTCCATTCCTCTGGATGATTTGAGAGAATGATGTACACTTTCTGTTTAATCAGAATCTCTGGATAATTGGAGACTGCATGTTTTGAAATTTGAGGATTTAGGGTTTTCCTAGAGGCACAATATTTAAAAATTTTCGGTTTTTGTTTGTGTAATGGGGTAGATTGGAGAAAGTTTAAATACTGATGTAAACATTCAGCCTACAGACCAGGGAGAAGACAAGTAATCATTTGATTTTCAGTCTCCTTAAAAAGATTTTTTTCAAGAATACAAATAAGACAACAAACAATCTCCAGATTAGAGAGTCATAACAGGTATGGCTTGAAACATATTATAATACCAATATTTTAAAGATCAGCAAAGCATCTATTGTCTAAGGAGCTGTCAGCTCTGACACTGGTATTTAGGATATAAATGAGAATACTAACTCTCTTAAAGAAGAGGATACACTTCAATAGGTTAGCATTGAGGGAAAACCAGGTTAGACTATGGTCATCAAAACATCTTCCTTGCTAATTGAAAGTCACCAAAAGAAACATTCATGAACCGAATACAAAAATGAGATTAACAAAAATATTTAGTGTAAAATTGGGGAAAATATGAGTGGGGGAGGTGGTGGAGTATATGGGAATCAATTATGTTTTCTATGTCACTTTTCTGTTATTTAAAGCTTCTTTGAAAACAAAATGAAAAAAATAAGACACTGGAGGAAGATACAGAAGAAATTGTCACTGTACATCAAAGATAACAGATATTACAGAATGAAAGACACCATGTAAAATTTTTTTTTTGTTTTTATATTTCATTTTGAATTTTTAAAATTTACATTTATATATTTATCATTTTTGGCTTAGTTTTTGGGGAGGTTTTGGATTGCAGTAAAGTCTCAAATGTTGCAGGTGAGGATCACAGGGGTAGGGTGTTAGTGGTGGGTGTATGTTTGGGGAGAGATGTACCTCAAGCATACCTCTATGGAATTTGAATATGTTCAAGTTGTCATGAGGTGTTGTCTAGGTGGGTGAATACCCACAAAATAACCAAAAGAATATTGAATTTCCATCCAGGAGAATCATGCTACATTCTCTAATAGAGTGGCAAGAATCCCTAAAGTTCATTGGCAGTGTCTAGTGAAGGAGGATAGACCAATATGCCAGGCCCTTGACATTGATTCTTGTAGTTATGAACCTTGGTTTTCTGAAATTGAAACTTAGCTTAGTAATATATATTGCATAAGAATTACCTCATGAAAACCTTCTTGTTGCTCAAATGTGTCCTCTTTCTCAGCCAAATCAACATATAAACTTACTACCTCTCTCACCGCTGCATGGGACATGACTCCAGGGAATAAGCCTCCCTGGTACAAAGAGATTATTACCAAGAGCCAACTGTTGATGGATTTCTAAAAAGACCTTGACTAAAAGGGAGAACTATTAAATAGAAATGAGTTTTTATTACTAAGAGACTTCAAAGTGAGGTGGGTGGTCTTTCCAGAAGTTACATGTATGCACATCTTAGGAGGATCTCATTGACTGCCACAGTAAACAGTGCCTCAAGCAGGGGTGTCCTGAGGACTCTAGCTATATCTGGACACTCTAGGCAGGGCAGACAATCCCAGGAATTTGGCACCTTTTCAGAAGGCCTTACTTTGGAATATGTGATATCTTCCAGATGGACTCAGTTATAATTTTCCTACACATGGCTCTTATTCCCCTTTTATCTATCCCTATAATTAGTACTATGCCCATTTAATATTTGTCCCAGAGACTTAAATCTTTCAGTTGTTCATATGCCAGTTGAGCCCTGAATCTCAGCAAATTTGCAGCCAAACACCTAATCTCTGTTTCATAGACTTACCCAGGGCAACAATCAAAAGGATGATGATGGACAATGCCCATCCCATAAAACAATGTGTATCTGAAACTGCAAGTAAGACAGTTTCAACTATCTGCCCTAATCCTTCTCAATCAGAAGCAGTGTAGGCATCAACACCCCAAAATATTAAAGACTGAGAAATGACCAAACATAAGGGGGAATACCACTGTGGACTAAAGTAGAATTATTTATATTCCACTCATGGAAGAATTTGTAATATTGATATAAAGACATAGGTCATCAGAAATTCTAAGGGATTTAGAGGGAAAATAGGTGTAACATGGGGCATTTTGGGTATATTGGAATTGTTCTGCATCAGATTGCAATGACAGATACAGGCCATTATACATTTTGTAAAAACCTATAAAATTATGCAGTGCAAAGTTTAAACCGTAATGTAAGCTACAGACTATGATTAGTAGCAATACTTCAATATGTGCGCATGAATTTTAACAAATGCGCCACACTAATGAAATATGTTTTTAATGGAGAAATTTGTGGGAGGTGAGTGGGTGAGGTATATGTGAATCTCCTGTATTTTTTATGTAGCATGTATGTAATCTAAAGCTCCTTTAAAAATAATATAAATTCAAATGTAAAAAAGATACTGTAAAATATCTTATCATGACATAAACCCATCAAATGTAAAGATTGACAACATATTTCTTAAAGATTACACCTGTACGGTATATGCCATAACATATAAACAAGCTTTGACTAATGTCATTACTGGGAAAATATATTTGAATAATGGTTTAAATTGCATAATTTAAATTAAAATAACCAGACAATATTTTAAATCCAATAATTTAAACTGAACAACTACAAATTGACAGACAAAATACAATAATTGAATCATATAAAAATGGACAAAGAATGAAAGGCAGAAAACGGATTCTGCATGTCCACTAAACAGCTGTAGCCATAACCTATCTTACTAAAAATCCAAGAAAGCTATTTAAATCAAGAAAAATTTTCAGCAATTTGAAAAATATCAGAAAAATTGGCTTTGGGTGGTGTGAGGGATATTCATTATGTTCACATATATTTTGCAAATGAAATATATTTGAAATGAAATTTGGCCACTCCAGTTAACATTTAAAATGTGTATCTTCTTTGCTCCACCAAATACATTTTGGAGAATATATTATAAAGCATATCCTTTGGTATTATGTGGATTTAACATCTATCTATCTATTTCTCAGATTCTGTCTTTAGCAATCATCTGTCTGCCTATCTATCTGTCATCTATCTATCTCTATCATTTAGTATGTAACTATCATCTTTTATCTATATTTATAATCTATAGTGTTCTGTATGATCAATAGAAATATATAAGCAATACTTTTTTCCCCCTGAGCAAGAAACTAGTTTTTCTTCCCATTTATCCACTCTATGATTTATGACTGATTAATTTTGATAGTTATGATGGTCAGGTACCATCCAATTCTAACTTCCTACTTTGGGCCAAAGTGGCAGTAGCCAGCCTGAGTCACTTTACCTCCCTTGAGTCTGGCCCTGCTTTAACTGTGAAAGATCTGCCCTGGTTTCTGCCTGCTTGGATCATAGATGAGTATAACTAGTTGGGTAAATCTACCTGCTTCTGGGATTTAGTAATAGAGGATATAGGTGTCATCTTCTGTATTAGCCAGCCAAAGGGGTGCTGATGCAAAATACCAGAGTCTGTTGGCTTTTATAAAGGGTATTTATTTGGAGTAGAAGCATACAGTTACCAGGCCATAAAGTGTAAGTTACTGTCCTCACCAAAACCTTTTGCCACATGTTGGAGCAAGGTGGCTGCTGATGTCTGCAAGGGTTCAGTTTCCCTCTTCCTCTTTTGAGTTCATGGTCCCAGCTTGTTCACATATCAGCTATATGCTGGGATAAGCTCATCTCTCTTCCAGGGCTCATTCCTTTCCAGGCTCAGCTGTTCTGGTCTCTCCACAAGTTCAGCCATAGACTTTCAGGCAAATGACTCATCTCTCTTCCCAGGGCCTCTGCCCTGTCTAAAGTATCTGCTTCTCTTTGTGTTTGCTTCCCAGGGCTCCAGGATCAAAACTCCAAATAACTCCTGTGCCTTGTTTTCCCTGTGAGTCCCCACCCACCATTGGTTTGGGGACTCAACATCCTATTGACATGGTACAATCAAAGCCTTAATCATTATTTAATCAAGTAAAAGTGAAACCTCTGAATCCAATACAATCTAATATGCCCAGACCAGTTCACAAACATGATTCAACAACTAGTTTTGGAATTCATAAAAAATATCAAACTGCTACATCTTCCAATAAGCTGTTATATATACTGAAGCTTATATTTTGACTCTGTCTTTCCTTTTAATTTCATTTCTCAATGTATTATAAGAACAAGTGTGAAAATGTGCTATTTAATTTGGACCCCTAAGTAACACCAACTAGCAAAGAATCCTGGAGTGGTGCATTCACAGACTGGCCTTAAAAAACACTAATTCTGGCCAGAGATCAAGCTTTGAATGAAATCACTGTTATCCAATTAGTTAAAGGAGCAACTTGCCCTTTTTCCTGAAACAGAAACCCACACAACAGTCCCAGTGTTTCATTTTTCATCCAAGGCAGATTTTTATAGGTTCTAACCTGTAGTGAGACTCTTCTCAGTGAGAGTCAAACATCAGACAATCAACACTCTCCCATCACACAACTCAGGGACAATCAAAAGAAAATATAATTTCTGCCTCCAATAAGTGAGGTGTTTGTTCATCCCATGACAAGCCTACCTGCCCTCTAAAAAGATACTTGTAATGAAGCCCTTAACTTGTTTGAGAATGGAGAAACACAACAATGCCTTTTCCTTTTCAAAGAAGAGGTGAAGGTCAGATCATTCTCTGGGTCTCTTTTAAGATAACCTCATTCTTATAAATCCCTCTCAACACCCTCATTTCTCTAAAAATGATTACAAATGGATGCTGCAGTAAAGAATACAGAATGGGATTCACTATCGCTTACCAAGACTTGGAGGGATAGAAAAGCCAGTATACTGAGAGTGACAGGGTTATTCTAATCTAATTTTCTCTGTCACAGGGCCTCAAATCAATACTCTGAGTTAACCAGAATGTGTCTTTTAACGTTAATATATATTTGTATTTTTAGCATATATCATTGATCCTTTATGATTTTTGTAATTAAATATGCAAGTGAAAACAGGTGAGCGAATTGGAGGAAAATAGTTGTAAACAGTACAAAGTAGACATAGTACAAATTTAGTATGCAGAGAAATCCTAAACTTTAATGCAAGAACAACAACTTATATTAAACATGATGTAGCTATAAGGGTAAAGATTTGAGACAACTTGTGCCAAAACAAACTAGGCATTTGCTCAAATGATTACTATAAAGATGAACTTATGTCTGCCAATTTGCCGTTAATTTTCTCTATGCCATAAAAATTTTCAGTTCTTTAGTTCTTCCCCTATTACTTTCACTGGTATTTAATTGATTTTTTAAATGTACTTGTATTAGCCAGCCAAAGAGGTGCTGATGCAAATACCAGAAATTGGTTGGTTTTTATAAAGGGCATTTATTTGGGGTAGAAGCTTACAGGAACCAGGCCATAAATCATGTTTCTTCCTTCATCAAAGTCTGCTGGCACGTGTTAGAGCAAGACAGCTGCCGACATTTGCCAGAGTTCAGGCTTCTTGGGCTCCTCTCTTCCTGGGGCTCCATTTCTCTCCAGGCCCATCTCCTCTGTTTCCTCCACAAGGTCAGCTGTAGACTATAAGGCTCTCTGGCTTTGCCTCTACCCACAAGGCCAGCTGTGATCTGTCAGGTGAATGGCTCATCTCTTCCCAGGGCCTTCTCTTCATCCTCATCAGAACTCCAAAATCAAAACTACTCCAACTCGGTCCTTTGCTGTGTCTTTTATCTTTGAGACCCCACCTACCAAGGGATGGGGCTCAACACCCTACTGACATGTCCAAATCAAATCCCCCATCATCAATTATTCATGCCCAGATGGGAAGACCAGTTTACAAGCATGATCCACTATTTTTGGAATTCATAATTATATCAAACTGCCACACTTCACCCTCCTAATTCCAAAAATATATTACCGTATTCAAAAAATCTTAAATCAGTAACAATGCAAGTACAAAATAATATCATAATCAGTTTAAAGAAATACAGTTCATCTTGAGGCAAAGTCCCATCTGCTGTAGACCTCTGTAACTTACAAAACCATTTAACTCCTTCCAATAAAGAAATGAAAAGACAAAGATAAACATTTTCCTTACCATAAGGAGAACATGGGAGGTTAAACATGAGTCATGGGTTCTCTACAGCTCAGTAAACCTGCAGGGCATCCTCCATTCGATTTCAAAGTCTGAGAGTCATTCTTAAGATGATGGTTTCTTCTCCTTGGGGCCACATGGGGACCCACCCTTTCCACAGGCTTACCCAATGGCCATTTTCTTAGTTCCACCCTCAGCAGGAATCTGGGTATTGATGAAGTTCTAGAATTCACCCTCCAAGATTGTTGGGGTGATTACCAAACCTTACCCAATCTTTGGGTTAGAGTCTTAGCCCCCCTAGTACAGTGAGGTGACGACAACATTCTCCCTAACCTGTGGCATACAGGCTCAATCCTCTCAGAGCAATGAGTTGATGATCTGGCCTTCCCTAAACTTTGGTATACAGGCTCAACCCTCTCAGAGCAATGAGTTGACCATCTGGCCTTCCCTAATCTGTGGGAGACAGGCACACGCCTCTCAGACCTACGGGATGCTGAAATTAACTGCCCTAATCTTTGAGGAATGTACTCCATCCTCTCTGCACCCTGGGGCAGCAAAACTCTTCCAGAACATTGGGTGGGAACATCAACCCTCTTCAACTGCTGGGGCAAACTCACCCTCTCTGTACACATTGGTTGGGTTCCTCTCCTAGTCCAAGGCGATGTCTTAATTCCAGATCTCAGGTTCCATGGTTTTATTCTTAAAGCTGTTTCTCCTTCAATATCTCCTTTCCATGTCCTTTTTAGTCCAAGTGAACTGTAGTTTTGTTCATACAGCACTCTCAAAAACCTTGTTGGATTTGCATGCAAGAAGCAGGATTCCAAGCCATCAGACAGTAAGAATTTACACAAGTCTTTCCAAGTAAAACTGCATCTTCAATCTTAATTTACAAGATCCCAGTTTAGTTAAGTCCACAAATGGGGTACTATCATCTGCAAGCTTGATTTCCAGAGGCTTGGAATTTCCAGAATCAGTTTCTGTTTTCTTTGTGCCCAATAATTCACTCCTGAGCTTATCCTGCTCATCTAGCATTTTGCTATAAGCTGCAAGGAGAAGTCAAGCTGCATCCTCTGTGTTTACCTTGCAAAGTTCTTCAGCTAAATTTTCGGGTTCACCATTTTCAAATTCTGCCTCCCATGTAACACCAGGAGTTAATCTTGCTGAGTTCTCTGCAACTTTAAAACAAGGATTGTTTTTCTATAATTTCCAATAATAGTTTCATATTTACTTTTAGGGCATTATAAAAAGTCTCTTTAGTATCCATATTACTATCAACAGCTCTTCAAAGCAATCTAGGCCTTTTCCCTCAAGCATTTCACAATTCCTCCAAAAAATACCCCTTACCTATTTATAAAATCGTTCCAACATTTTGGTAATTGCAAAAGCACTACCCCACTCCTGGTACCAAATTCTGTATTAGTCAGACAAAGGGATGCTGTTATAAAATACCAGAAATCAATTGGTTTTTATAAAGGTTATTTATTTGGTGTAGAAGCTTACATTTACCAGGCCATAAATCATAATTTTCTTCCTTCACCAAAGTCTGTTGCCATGTGTTGGAGAAAGACAGCTGCTGACATTTGCCAGGGTTCAGGTTTCTTGGGTTCCTCTTCCCAGGGTTCCAATTTTCTCTGGGCCCATCTCCTCTGTTTCCTCCACAGGGTTAGCTGTAGACTATGAGGCTCTCTAGGCTTTGCCTCTTTCCACAAGCCCAGCTGTGAATTGTCAGTGAATGGCTCAACTCTTTTCCCGGGGCCTTCTCTCCTTCCTCATCAGAACTCCAACATCAAAACTGCTCCAAATCTGTCCTTTGTTGTGTCTTTTATCTTTGAGACCCCACCCATCAAGGGGTGGGGCTCAACACCCTACTGACATGGCCCAAACAAATCCCCAATCATCTCTTAATCATGCTCAGCTATACAGACCAGTTTACAAGCATAATCCAATATCTATTTTTGGAATTCATTACTATATCAAACTGCCACAGTACCATATTCATAACTTTCCATTTCCTTATTTGAAGTTTTTTCAGTTATGTTTTTAGTGACTACCCTGGATATAACATTTACAATCTCTATTTGTATGCCAAAGGTGTGCTGATGCAAAGAACAAGAAACCTCCTGGCTTTTATAAAGAATATTTATTTGAAGTAGAAGCTTATAGTTACAAGTACAGAAAGAGTTCAGCTCAAAATTGCTTTCTCATCAATGTCAGTTGCCATGCTTTGTAGAAAGATGGTTGCTGATATCTCTCCTCTAATGTACTGTTACACTTCTTTTCCTATTCTTAGTGATAATGTGGTCTTTAATCAAATTGTCTCTAGAGTACATTTTCATCATCACTCCAGCTGATGTATCAATATCTGCCTACATTGCAGGCTTCTTGTGCAGTTAACTGGACTTTAATCTTGGAAAGGTATTTCTAAGCAGTCATGTCAAATAAAAATGCAAAGGATTATCATCTGTGCTTGTAGTGGCTATTAATGCTTTATCATGCATTCTTTTAACAGAATTTAAAAATTTATTATTTTTACCTTTTCCATGAATCCTAGTATAAATAAAATTATTTATAATAAATTTATAATAAAACTCAGGCATTTTTCTGCATGAGAACTTTTTATTGAGAAATTGTGTATATATTTCATCCACATGCATGTGCATGTGTGCAGTAATGCATGCGTGTGTGCATGTCTGTGCATGCACGTGTTATTGAGGGTGATAAGGGTATAAGAAGCTCAATGACAAATTAGTATAACTTATTTATGTTATAGATAAGAAAATAGAAACTTAATAATAGTAGGCATTTTTCCTATTGCCTGGAAAAGGAGATTTATATAATCCTACATGTATTAAAAGAAGTGTATGAAAACAATGCCAAAAGAAAGGCTGTCAATTCCTGAAAAGATGAAGGAGGAAAGGTGGGAGTCCTAAAGAAGGTTAATTGTGAACTTCGCCCTGAATAATTGTACAAACACCTGCAGAAATGCCTGGGAGGAAAAGCATTTCAAACAGCAAAAAAAAGTGAAATGGCAAAACACCAAGTAGTGAAATCTTGCAATGGAGAGGAATCATGGTAGAAACCACAGTGTAGTGAGAACTAGTCATTTCTACCAACCAATCCCAAATTGGTGAGTCATATATTCCAGTATCCCAAATGTCATAAGTATGGTGAGGAAGAGTAAAAAATAGAGCATTCTGCTGAACTGAGATTGACAGATTAAAGAACAACTTGGAAAGGTCCAGCTTTCTAAGTAAAAAGCAATGATTTAGAGGGCTTCCATGGTGTCCACATCTTCAGTGGTGGGGGTGAGACAGTGTATTCCAACATCAATCATCTGCACCTACTAAGAAATTGGTGGGTCATTTTATCATGGTTGTTCAAGATTAAAGTTACATGGTTTAAAGATGTTTATCAAGGCACATTGGGGTATGGCTTAAATAAACAAGATATTCTGTTAACACTGAGGTCTAATCCCACAATGTGTGCGTATTGTGAGTTGCTTTATGTGTTGTTTTAGCAAGTCATTTTTTTCTATTAGTCCCATCCTTGAAGGGCTATAGTGTAGATGAAAATTCCAATGAATGCCTTGTTTTTAAGCCCATTATTGTGCACCTGGCCTGGTAAAATTTATTTGTTGGCCACTACCTATACAATGGGGTATTGTGTACAGAATAAGCCATTTTATTCCTTTGAGGGTGATTTGTTGGGTAGTTTGCTTTAGCAGAAAGTCTTGTAGAAGACGTGTTGTTATCCATAAAGGTTAACATGTAGCATTTACTGGTGCTGATGTGTAAGGTTCCTGTGTAATCTATTTGCCAGTCCTGTAAGTGTATGTTGGCTTTATACACATGCCCACTGCTGTAAAGCATCATTCGTGGCTGAAGCCAACCAAGAAGAGGCCTCACAATTATGTACTATATGAACCAGGAGAGAATATTTGTTGGGTTTGCTTCATGCTTTGGCCATAAGCAACCCAATGGCAGTTCCTTAATGGCTACTCTTTTTATGTAATCATAGGGCTGTTCTTCAATGGTGTAGAGCAGATCGGACAAATACAAGCTAAAGCATCAATCTCTTGGTTCCTGTGTGGGAGTTTTTTTAGAATTATTGCTGCTTCTTCAGCATCTTTAGAGTTGGTAGGCTTTAGTTCTGCATTCCATGTTTCATAGGGACACTTAAAAATTCCAGGGAGTTATTAGGTTATACACAAAGAGTAAAGCACCTAAGGATTTAGAAATAACAATGAGAGATTAGAGTCCAGGAATAAATATAATTGCTGGAAGAGCTTACAATCTAAACCATAATTCCTTATGAGTATTTTAAATAAAGATCTTTCTAGAGATCATTAATTACAGACTATAGCAGAAGTTTTGTATTGTTTTACTTTTATGCTATTACCAAGATAATGTTACTCAAGAGATAAAACATAACTTATAGGGTTGCCTTTATTTTCATTTAAAATTCCTCTGTGTTGAAGATGCGCTTGACTGTATGATATTTTAGAGAAGCATCAGAGCAGAACAGTGTAATTGGGTGATAAGGGAGTTTTTCCATAACATATCACATTTTTCTCAGAATAACTAAAATTATAACCAACAATAACACAATGCAGATTAGAATTAGAATAGAATATTAACAATGAGAATTTAAATTTTTAAGAATTTTATACAACACCTAAATACATAAATTACATATAAGTAACATTTTGCATATACAGATTTAATGAACTGAGGATTAGGAAATTCCTTCAATTTTAAAACACCTCCCAAACACTTCTCATGTAACTCATCATATATTAAATAAAACTTTGTTTTTAAGGTTCTTGCAAGTATTTTACTTCAGTTTAAAATGAGGAGTTTTCATACTAGATGCTGTAAGATACACAGTATACATGAATAAACTTCAGCAAAACAGAATGAACTATTTTCCCAATTATCTTTCAAAAACCTAAGCTTCCCAATGGAAGTAAAATTATCTTCCCAATACGATCAACTTAATATGATCATGTGCTTATTGGACCATCAACATTTGCACCCTAAAAGTACATTTATTTCCAAAATTGAGAGTGATCCTTTTGTAAATCAATTCAGAGTGGTAAAAGCAAAAGGGATTGCTGTATGTATTAAGTGTCTAAAAATGGTAGCTAATACTGGATTTAAGATTATTTTATATACAAGAGTTCCCTTAGTAGTAATCATAAGTCTACACATTCACAATAATCCTAAGAAATAAATACTGTGATTATGCACAGTGTTTTTATGACAAATTAGTCTTTCAAAAACCAGAATTTGACACCTTGATAAAAGTTCTGATCAGAATAAAATGTGACTCTAAAATTTTAAACATTCTCAAAATAATATCTCATTTAAACTTTTTTGGAGTACAGAAGTATTATGAATTCCATGTTTTGGCACATATTTTTCGATTGTGAATTAAAATACCAATATATTGAAAATGTGAAATTTCTTAAATGTATATATTTGAGCACTTCACTTTTTACAAGGTGAAAGAATAAATTCTTTGTAACAGTTTGAAATTAAAAATTTTCTTAAAGTTTTTGTTTTTACTATTAAAAGTTGGCAGGTTTGGGCATTATGTTTAACCAGGGCTTTTTCACAGTGACAGATAAATTAGAAAAATAGTAAGAAAAAGACTTAACTACCAAAATTAGCAGCAACTCTGTATTTTTTTTTTAAACCATTAAGGATATGGTATGGCAACATGAAGTACAAGAAGCTATTCTGATAAGGAAAAGTGTCTTTGCCTCTTATATATTTATTTTTTTCAAAAAGAATTTTATACGGTTCCAATCAAAATAGACCAAGAGTTTAAGAAATCTGCATTATTTTAACAGAGAAAACTCAAACTTGAGTTTTGGATCAGTACACCATTCAGCAAACAAATCCTAGTT
>JAQZBX010014855.1:0-38180 GCA_029593785.1 Cabassous unicinctus
AAAAAAAAAAACAGGCCCTTATTGATCTCATGGAATCCATTTTCCAAATCCATCATCCTACTTGGGATGATTGTGACCAACTCCTCCTGAATTTGTTTCATACAGAGGAGAGACGACAGATTCTGATGAAAGCCCAAAATTGACTGCAGGAGCAAACCCCTACTGGTGTCTTAAACCCCGATTGGACACAAGGGGCAGCACCGAAAGCTCAACCAAACTGGGCTTCAACACTGATCAGGGACGGGCTGCACTCCAGCAATATCAGGAAGCGCTCTTCCGAGGGGTCTGAGAAGGGGCAAAATGACCCACAAACATGACAAAGATGACTTTAGGTACTCAAAAGCCCAACAAATCTCCGGGAGATTTCTATGAATGACTTTGTGAGGCCTTCAGAATCTACACCTGTTTTGAGCTAGAAGCTCCAGAAAACCAGAGGTTGGTGAATGCCATCATTGTTGTGCAGGCAGCAATGGACGTTAAAAGAAAACTCCCCAAATTAGAAGGGTTTGTGGGGATAAACATCTCTCAACTCCTTGAAGTCGCCAACAAAGTATTTGTCAATTGAGATGAAGCTGCCAAATGAGAAGCCATGAAGTGAATAAAACATCAAGCCTCCTTACTGGCAGAAGCCTTGGGAAATCTTGACCCAACCAGATGAGAAGGGCCACCTCAAAAAGGGGGTACAAGTACCAGAAGGGTGTCCCTGGCCAGAAACCAATGTGCCTACTACAAAGAAAGTGGACACTGGAAAAATGAGTGCCCCCAAAAACTCATGCACATAGAGGGAATATCCCTAAAGGGAAATACTGACTTGAGCCCCAATACCATCTGATGGGTCTAGAAGGGCTAAACCTTGAATAGGGGAGACCGCGATCACTGGAAATTGGCTTGAAGGAGCCCATGGTCAAACTACAAGTTGGGGGCCAGTCAATGACTTTCATGGTGGACACTGGTGCTGAATATTCTGTGGTCAGAACCCCCATCACCCCCTTTAGCAGAAAAACCATTAATATCATAGGAGTGACTGGGGGCCAGTCAAGCCAATGGCCCTTTTGCCAGTCAAGAACTTGCCAGGTTGGTGGCCAGAAAGTGACTCATGAATTTCTTTACCTGCCTGAATGTCCAGTTCCCCTGCTTGGTAGGGACCTCTTAACCAAACTGGGAGCCCAGATTACCTTCAAACCTGAAGGGCCAGCAAGCTTAAGCCTCGGGACCGACCTCACTTACCTCGTCACCGTACCCAGAAGCAAAGAATGGAGACTTCATGTGGAAGGAAGTTCAGGTTAGAATCCAGAAAAACTGCTGGAACTTTTCCCCCAGGTTTGGGCTTAAAAAAACCCACTGGGAATGGCACAGAACCATGCACCCATCATCATCGACCTGAAGCCTGGAGCAGTTCCGGTCCAGCAGAGGCAGTATCCAATCCCCTGCAAAGTGCAATTGGGCATGGTCCAACACATAGATCGACTGAGAAAAGAGGGAAACTTAATTGAGTGTCACTCACCCTGGAACACCCCATTATTACCAGTAAAGAAGCCAGATGTGACCAGATATCGATCAGTGCAGGATTTATGAGCCATTAATAATACCACTCTCACCTTACATCAAGTTGTTCCCAACCTGCGTACTTTGCTAGGACTACTGCAACCTGAAGCTGCCTGGTTCACTTGCCTGGACCTGAAAGATGCCTTCTTCTGCCTATGGCTTCCCCCTCACCCCCACCCTCACCCCGCCCAAGCCAGCCTGTTTGCCTTTGAGTGGGAAGATCCCAAAACCCAGCAGAAAACTCAGCTAAACTGGACCCGGTTCCTGCAAGGCTTCAAAAACTCTCCTACCCTTTACAGGGAAGGCTTTGCAGCTGATCTGGCCACCTACCCCCGGGAGGACTGCAGGTGTGCCCTCTTGCAATACATAGATGACCTCCTACTTGCCAGTGAGATGGAAGATGACTGCTGGGGAGGGACCCAGACTCTCCTACAATTTCTAACACAGACTGGGTACAAAGTGTCTTGGAGAAAGGCCCAGATCTGTAAACAGCAGGTCAAGTACTAGTGGTTCAGTATCACACAAGGGCACCGGATAATTGGACCCAAACAAAGGAAAGTGATCTGCACCATCCCTACCCCTACCACAAAAAGAAAGCTTCTTGAGTTCCTCAGGGCTGCAGGGTTCTGTCACATCTGAATTCCTGGGTTTGCAGCCATGGGCAAACCCCTTTACAGAGTTCTGACAGGTCCAGGAAAAGAGACCCTTGCCTGGGGAGAAGCTCAAGAGGGGGCCTTTCAAAACATCAAAAGGCAATTTGTCGTGCCCCTGCCTTGGGGCTTCCAGATGTAACTCAAAACTTTAACCTGTTTGTGCATGAAAAGAACAATGTAGCATTGGGGGTTCTCACACAAACAGTCAGCTCCTGGCAAAGACCCATCACTTACCTCTCCAAGCAAATGTACCCCGTGGCTGCAGGGTGGCCGCCCTGCCTGAAAGCCCTGGCAGCAACCATAACACTCGTCAAAGAAGCCAGTAAATTAACCCTCATGCAGGTGATTCATGTTATGGTGCCACATGCAGTCACTGCCCTAATGAACTCACCCAGGCATTGGTGGATATTGAATCCCCAGCTCACACATTAGCACAGTTTACTCTATGAAAACCCCAGAGTGGAAATAGAAACAGTGTGCAGTCTAAACCCTGCCACTATTTTACTGGAAGAGGAAGGGGTTCCTGAGCATGATTATGTTGGAATGACTGAGGAAGTTTATGCCAGTTGCCCCAACCTCCAAGACAAACCACTTCCTTCCCCAGATCAAACACTATTTACAGATGGGAACAGTCTAGTTAAAAGTGGGGAAAAGCTTGCTGGATATGCAGTCACCACTACCAAACAGGTGGTGGAAGTGGCATCTCTTCTGTGGGGATGGTCCACACAATGAGCAGAACTCTGGGCACTGGCCTGAGACCTGCTGTTAGCCACCGGGTAAGTGGTAAACATTTACACTGATTGTAAGTATGCATTTGCTGCCATTCATATCCACAGGGCACTTTATAAAAAAAGAGGTCTCCTAACTGCAGGAGGAAAGGAAATCAAAAGCAAAGAAAAAATCCTCCAACTGTTAGAAGCAATCTGGAAATGAGACAAAGTCGCTGTCATCCACTGCCAGGAACATCAGAAAGGAATGGACACGGTCACTCAAGGAAACAGGCTAGCTAACAAAGCAGCTTGGCAAGCAGCTGAAGGAACCAACAGAATACAAGTCCCAGAATTGACACCACAACTGTCCCTCTTAGGAAAAGAAACTAATCAACTAAGCTATACCCAGGAAGAAAAGGAATGGGCTAAGAGAGAAAGGGAAGCCAAACCCCTGAAGGAACTTGGCTGCTACTGGATGACTGGATTTTTGTCCCAAAGGGAGCCGCTCATGCCCTCATCCAGCAGTACCCAAATTTACCCACCTATGGAAAACTGTGCTAGAAGTCTTGCACAGGAGATACTACTACAAAACATGACTAGCTTCTTTTTGTGCCAACATCAGCAGCCAGTGCCATGTTTGTGTCAAAAACAACCCTTTGCAGGACCCCCATGTTCCAGAAGGTGTCCAGCACACAGGCACACCCCCCTTTGAAGATCTCACAGTAGACTTCACGGAAGTGAAACCAAGTCAGGGGCACAAATATCTGTTGGTGATGATATACACCTTTTCAGGTTAGGTTGAAGCTTTCCCCACTTGCACCAAAAAGAAAAGAGAAGTGACTAAGGCTTTACTTAAAAGAAATCATTCCCCAACATGGGCTGCTACTGTCTATTGGAATTGACAATGGCCTGGCTTTCATGGCTGCCATAGTCCAAGAGCTAGCAAAAATGCTAGGAATCAAGTGGAAGTTCCATACTTCCATACAGGCCCCAGAGTTCAGGGAAAGTTGAACACATGAATCAAACCCTCAAAGCCACCCTAGACAAATTCTGCCAAGAAACTGGTCTCCCCTGGGTAGACTTACTTTCCTTAACCCTTCTCTGAGTTAAGTGTACCCCAGGACCCACAGGTTATTTACCCTTTGAAATTCTATTTGAAGGGCCAACCCCAATTTTCCAGGTCTTCAAAGGATATCTCAAACTTCTGGTGGAGGTTTCTGCCAGTCTTGGATCTTGCTGGTAGGTGCCACCACTCCTTGGAAGGGAGTCCCAACGTCTCCATATCTCCTACAGAAAATCCCCAGCCTGGCAGGGTATAGCATAGAAACCGGTCACCCAGTAAATTTCACCTTATTAAACATAACTACCAGGTCTCCTGCAACAATCCTCCCTCTTGGAAGGGCTAACTGTAACACCACCCACCTACTCAATGAGCCTGACTGATGCACCACAAACTCCACTATCTGGGTCTGTGGCACCAATGCCTACCAGTGCTTACCTCAGGATGGCTAGGGCATCTGTTACCTGGCTTGGGTAGAGGAATAGAGATGGCTCCATAGACATGACAGAGGCCATGGGAAGAGAGAGAGCCTGATAGCTTATAGCTGACCTTGTGGAGAGAACAGAACATCTGATCCCAGAGAGAAACATGCCTTGGGAGAAAAAAGAGACTTATCCCAACCTACAGCTGGTATTGGAAGAAGTTGGAACCACAAGACTCAAGATGAAGAGGAAGGTGGAACCCTTGCAGACATCAGCAGCCACCTTGCTCCAACAAATGGTAACGGTCTTTGATGAGGGAAGTAAATTATGCTTTATGGCCTGGTAACTGTAAGCTTCTACCCTAAATAAATACCCTTTATAAAAGCCAACATATTTCTGGTATTTTGCATCAGCACCCCTTTGGCTGACTAATACTGAAGTGGGGCCATGCTTTTGAAAATACTAACCTGATGGAACAGTTTTATCAATGTATAAGGGTTACTTTTTGGAGGAATTGTTAGATGATTGATGGAAAATGCCTAGATTGCTTTGAAGAGACTGTTGTTAGTAATATGAATGCTAAAGAGACTTTTTGTGAAGACTCAGAAGCAAATGATGAAACTATGATTGGAAACTGGAGGAAAGTTGATCTGTCTTTTAAAATTGCAAAGAACTTAGCAAGATTTATTACGGATGTTTTATGGAAGGCGGAATTTGAAAATGGCAAATCTGCACATTTAGCTAAAGAACTTTCCAAAGTAAATTTGGGGAAGATGGCTTGGCTTCTCCTGGCAGCTTATAGTAAAATGCTAGATGAGAGAGATAAGCTGAAAACTGATTTGCTGGGCACAAAGAAACCAGAAACTGGCTCTGGAAATTCCAAGCCTTTGGAAATCAAGCCCCCAGATGACAGTGCTCCATTTGAAGACTTAACTAAACTTGAAACTTGTAAATCAGGATTGAAAATGCAGTTATATAGGAATGACTTGTGGAAAGTCTTATTGTCTGGTGGCTTGGACCCTTGCTTCTTTCATGAAAAACTAACAAATTTTTTGAGGGAGCTGTATGAACAAAATCTCTGTCAGCTTGGACTATAAAGTACATAGGTGGGAGAGACTGAAGAGGAAACATCTTTAAGAGGAAAACCATGGAAGCTGACATCTCCTCAGGCCAAGAGAGGAACCCCATCCATGTGTACAGAGAGGATGAGTTTGCCCTGGCAGTTGAAGAGGGCAGATGTTCCTGCCTGATATTCAGGGAGAGTGTTGCTGTCACAGAATACAGAGTGGGTGGAGCATATTCCCCAAGGATAGGGAGGTTAAGTTCACCACTTAATATGTCTGAGAGGGGTGGGCCTCTCTCCCATGGATTAGGGAAGGTCAGATCACCAACTTTTTACTCCGGGCCTGTATGCCAAAGTTAGGGAGAATGTTGTCTCCTCTTCACTGTACTGGAGCGAGAGGGCAGTTAAGACTCTAACCTAAAGATTGGGTAAAGTGTGGCAATCACCCCAACATTCTTGGAGGATGAGATCTGGAGCTTAGTCACCAACCAGATGCTTGATGGGTGTGGAACCAAGAAGATGGCCATTAGACAAGTCTTTGGATAGGGTGGCTCCCTATGGGCCTTCAGGGAGAAGAAACCATCATCTTAAAAAAGACTTAAAAATCTAATGAAGCATACCCTGCAGGTTTTCAGAACTGTAGTGGGCCCATGACTCATGTTTCCCTCCCAATTTCTCCTTATGGTAATGCTAGTTTTTATCCTTTGTCTATTTGTGTATTGGAAGCAGATAAATGATTTTATAAGTTTCAGAGTTATACAGCCAGACTGGACTTTTCCACAAGAACAACTGTATTTCTCTTAACTGATTGTGATATGATTTTGTACTTAGTATTGCTACTGACATAAGGTTTTCTGAATATTGTAATATCTTTTTGGAATTCAGAGGGTGGAGTATAGCAGATTGACATTGTTTATGAATTCCAAATATAGATATTGGTTAATGTTTGTGAACTGGTCTGTTCCTCTTGGCATTTTATATTGTATTGGATTCAGAGGTTTCACTTTTACTTGATTAAATTATGATTAGGGCTTTGATTGGGTCACATCAGTAGGACATTGAGTCCCTGCAAACCAAGGGGAAACTCACAGAGAAAACTACACTATAGAGGAGTTATTTGGAGTTTTAACGCTAGAGCCCTGCAAAATAAACACACTGGAGAAGAACACAGAGTAATAGAGATGCCTCCATTGGCATGGCAGATCCCAGCTTAAAGCTCATATTTAAAGAAGCTTGGACCATGAAGCCTAAAGAGGAAGAGAAAGACTGAAACTTTGCAGATGTCACTAGCCATCTTGCTCCAACACATGACAACAGACTTTGGTGAAGGAAGTAACTTAGGCTTTATACCCTGGTAACTGTAAGCTTCTACCCCCCAAAAATAACCTTTATAAAAGCCAACAGATTTCTGGTTTTTTGCAGCACCCTTTTGGCTGACTAATACGAGAGCTAATTGCAAAAACCCAAGGACCAATTTAGACATCCCATTTTTAAGATCTTGTTTCTCAAGAACAAGTCATCATACCAAGCTGTATTAGTCAGGGTTCTTTAGAGAATCAGAACAATCAAGTAGATACTTAAAATATTATGAGATTTTATAAATTTGACTAATATGACTCTGGGGAGGCACTAGTCCAAATTCTATAAAGCCAACTGTAAGCTGTGATTTCTGATGAAACTTTTCAATGAATTTTCCAGGAGAAGCTGGCTGGATGAAGTAGAGATGGAAATTCTCTCTTTGGACTTTTGGAATCATCACATGTTCTTTTAGGCCTTCAACTAATTGGAATAGACATCTTTCATTGCTGAAGGCAATTTCCACAGTTTATTGTAGATGTAATCAGTTATAGATGCAATCAACTTACTGATGATTTAAGCTTATGAAGTGGCATCACAATAACATTTATGCCAGTGCCTGCTTGACCAAACTGGGCACCATTGCTGAGCTAAGTTGACACATGTGTCTAATCATGACAGGTAGACATTCCAATTCCAGTAAACTGGGAAATTTATAAGGCCCAAAAACAATTCCATGACAAGACAGGCTCAGTGAAAGAGAGGACCCCATACTTTTGATTCAAGCTGATCTTCTTGGTAGGGGAGCTAAACTGATTACTACACCAGCTTACCTAGGGACAGTTTTCAAAGAGAGTGAAAGTTGTTTTCTGCACTATTTGTTTTTCCTTGGCTACTGACACTCTATCACATATTTGTCATTTAACTAGCTTGGTACAAACTTAATAAACAGACAACTCAGGGACTAAATCCTGTGGTTAAAACACTGAGATAGTATACTGTACATTTTGTAAAAAGTTTGCAAGACAAAATATCAGAAATTATGGCCTATTGAAAGGAATAAGTTAAAATGTCACTTCTCATTAAAAATAACAGATGTTGGATATACAGTAGAAAGAATCAATGAAATAAAAGACACTACATTAGAAATGATTCAGGCTAAAGAGGAGGAAAAAAACTAGGTAAGAAAAAATGAGCACAGCCTAAGAGACACACAGGACACCCTCAAGAATATGAATATTGTCATAACAGGAGTCTAAGAAGAAAAAAGAGAGAAAGGCAGGAGGAATATTTAAACAATTAAAAAACTCATCTACTTTAATGAAAGAACCACACTCACATTGAAGGAGAACAAGAACAACAAACAGGATAAACTTGAGTAGAACCATGCCCAAACACAATGTAGCAAAATGGTAGAATGCAAAGACAAGGAGAGAGTTCTGAAAGCAGCAAGAGAAAAGCAATATGGTTTGTTAAAGTGTGTCCCTATAAAATGAGGTAAAATAAAACACAAAAACAAAGAATATAAAATTATGACCATCTAAATTGTTACAGAAAAGTCATTTGGCAAAATCCAACACGTTTATTATAAAAACACTCAAAAAACTATGAATAATAGGAAATTTACTCAAAATGATAAAGTCATATTTGAAAATCCCACACCTAGCATCATACTCAGGGTTAAGACCAGGATGCCCACTGTCACTAATATTATTCAACATTGTTGTGTCAGTTCTAACCAAAGTAATTAGGAAAGAAAATGAAATAAATGCATCCAAATTGGAAGGGAAGAAATATAAACTTTCCCTGATTAAAGATGACATGATCCTATATATAGAAAATTCTCAAAAACCCACAAAAAAGCAAAGAACTAATAATTAATTCAGCAAAGTGGATGGAACAATATTAACAAAAAAAAATCGGCAATTTCTATAGATTAGTAATGAAAAATATTAAGAGGAAATCAAGAATAAAATTACAGATACTAAACTAGTAAACATCAAGTAATTAAGATTAAGTTTAGCAAGTTTGTAGAGACCTTACTCACCAAAAAACTGCAAAACATTGATAAAAGTTCTCATATAGGACCTAAATAAATGGAAAGATATTCCACATTCATGGATTTGAAGACCATTAGTAAGGTGTCATTTCTACCCAGAGATTTACAGGCCCAATGTAATCTCAAACAAAATTCCAAAAGACATCTTAGTATAAATGGAAAAGGCAATGTACAAATTTGTATGGAAGGATAAAGGAACACATAGCTAAAACCATCAAAAACACAACAAAACAAAACAAGTTTGTTGGAGCCCTAATATTTCCCAATTTTAAAATTTACTACCAGGCTGCAGTAATAAAATCGTCATGATTTTGGCACAAGGGTAGACAAAAAGATCAATAGAATTGAAATGGGAGTTCAGAAATAAACATTCTTATCTATGGCCTAGTGATTTTTGCAAAGTGTGCAAAATCTACTCAATGTGGAAAGAATCTTACCATTGGGCACAAAATCTTGTTTTTCTCCTTTTGGACTAAAGTAGCTTAGAGAGCAATTGCAGAAAGAAGAAACTTGCTCTAAAGTTAACATTTTCTGATTGCAATCACAAATCTTCCCCCTCTAGGAAGGATTTTGATAACATTTTTTGAATATGCCATGTATGTAAAAGCACGTTAAAGCATAAACCAAAACAATGCATGTTCAGGATAGCCATGCCCCAGATCCCTCCAATCAACCCATGCCACCCCTAATACCACCCACCTTGCCACCCACCAAGAAACCAATAAAATGCTTTTACTCTTGTAACTTAGGGGAAGTCAGATCTAAGAAGAGTTTTCCTGTCCCCCAGGAAGCTTACCTTTGCTAAATAATCTCTTTCTTCTCTCAAAACCCAGTGTCACTTAATTGACAGTGAGCATCAGATGAGGATTCACATTTGCTCCACAACAATATTCTTTCCTCAGTTGTAAGAAATGACACATGGGTGTATGGTTTTGATAATGGGTGTAATATGTGAACACTTTAGTTTCTTCATGAATGAATAGCTGGGCTGTAGCCTCATTATATTCCAACAATAATGCAGTATTAAATTTCATAAGTTATCTCTTACACAATGGTATAAGATAAATTATTAGATTGCTAAAGGCTGTGAAGAATACAAATATGAATAAGCAAACTCCTTTCTCAAGGAGTTCACAGTCTTTTTGGAAAGAGATAAGGATTACACACACACACAAATACACATACAAGCACACACACATCAACTAATTTTATTTTAAAAGAGCTTTATCAATATATATTTCATATATATTTTCATATATATTTTAAAAGATGCTTAGATTACTTAAATGTTACAAAAAAATTACAAGGATTCCGTGATCTCCACCTCCCATACCTCCCATAACATCTCACATAAACCTCTTTCATTGGTGTGGCCCATCACCTGCAATGAATATACACATGCTGGGGCTTTGCCACTAAACATAGACCACAGTTCACATCACAGGCCACACTCTTTCCCACACAGTTCTGCATGGTATATGCTGCTCTAAAATGGCCTATATCTGTCACCACAACATCACTCAGGACAACCCCCATGTCCTGAAAAAGCCCCTGTATTACAACTGTCATTCCCCTCCCCACCCCAAAAGCATCTAATGGCCACTGGCTTCACCTCACTGTTAAAATTTCTTCCACTGCTTGAATGCAATATGTCTACAACAGAATACCATTAAGTCCACTCTAGTCAATAGCTCTTCCCCCAATCCTGAGGGGACTGGAATGGTGATGTCCACTCCATCTCCAAGTGAGAGTGGGCTTATATCCCACGGATATGGTGGATGGGATTATCCTGCCTTCAGCTGCAGGCTCTCTCCATTCCCTGGGATGGCCGTTGTCCATCATTGTCATCTCCTCACCAGGTGACTTGGGTGAGTCCATTGAGCTGTAGAGTAGGAGTTGCAGCTCCACCAAGATTCCAGGCACAGCTGGCACATAAGCAGGCCAGAGGCTCCAGTCTCTGGAAGTACACCTACAAACTCCAGCCTCATATATAGGTTTGAATAGAAGGGACTGATGGACCATGTGCAGGGAGGACTTATTTGAGTCCAACTTTGTCACTCTCAGGAGCACAGATTCCAAAGTAGAACCCACTGATAAGGCATCAATCTCTCGAGCTATCCCCCTTTATATAGGACCTGGGTGTCTCCAGAGTCCTCAGGAGTCCCTCTGTGTGGGATGATATCCACTTTGGCGTTCTATGAGATCCTACTGAGGTGTGCGTAAGCTTTACCTCTGGAATGACCTCCCAACTCTCTTCGAAGTCTCTTAGCCACATGAACTCATTGGTCTTTACCCTTTCCTCCTTTTATGCAATTTTTTTTTTTTCCAATCGTGTTTCCAGTTGGCACTTGGTATTAGTCCCTCATTGCCAAGGAGGCTCAACCCCGGGAGTCATGTCCCACATTGGGGGGAAGGTAATGCATTAATATGCTGAGTTTGGCTTAGAGACAGGCCACATTTGAGCAACAAGGAGGCTCTCAGATGGCAACCCTTAGGCACCCCATAACAGTAGGCCAAGTTTCAATTACAAGAGCAAAGACTCATAAGGCTAGTCATCAATAACAAGAACCCAACAGTGGGCCATCCTCTTTTGCCAGACACTATCCCTGCACTCAAGGGACTGTTGCTGCTTCCTTTGAGAATGTAGCAGAGCTCTCCAGGCTGGGAATTCAGCATTCCCTCAATTATTGAGTGATTGTCTACCCACCGTAACCATGCCCCATCCCTCGATCATTTGAGCAATTTTATATATCTTTCATGTATATTCAGATGAACTTACTCTCATGAATCCTCAATCCCAGACATCCCCCACCAATGGTCCTCTGTAGGCCCCATTGTAACCCTTCTGTTATCTTTTATGTATAGACATTACTTTCTTAGCTCTTAGCACGAAGTGAACTAACTTACTTTGAATGGGTTTACCTACAAGAGTTAAAGTAAATCTACACTAGGAAAATGTTTTAGGACCTTCATAAGAAATCTAGAGTGATTGAGCATGAAACTGGAAGAGCTACCTTGACCCATTCCTTAGCTATGTCTGTAACTCCTTTACAAAGTCAGAATACCCACCACATTTAAACATGGGGGGATAAAAGGATTATAATTAAACTCCAGACTTGCAGGGGCTGGGTCCTACTGGGTCTAATGTCAAGATATTCAGGGAAAGTTCAGCTGTCACTCAAAAGTAAGAGGGTTTGTTTTATACCCCAGCCATCAAAAAGACCCTTACTCTATTCCAATTCTTGGAGAGGGTGGGACTGAATCCCTATTGTTTGCAGAAGGCAGAACCAGAGTCCAGGTGTCTGGAAAGAGTGGGGCTGCAAATGAAGCAGACCCTGAGGACAAAGCATCTATCCACAGATAACTCAGAAATTAAATTCTAATGTGTTTGCCCTCCTGGATTTCAAACTTGCTTGGGAAACTTGATCTCCTTTTTCTTCCAATTCCTCTCCTCCGTAATTGAAATGTTTATTCCATGCCTTCTCCAACATTGTGTTTTAGAATCAGATAATTTTTCAAGGTTTCACAAATCCACAGACTAGAGAGGAATTTTGCCCCATGATTGAAAATGCCCAGAACTGATTTTTTTTTCTTTTAAAAATTTTTAAATTAACTAATTTAAAGAAGCTTTAGATTACTTAAATGTTACATAAAATTATAAGGGTTTCCCATATGCCCCACTCCGTCCTCCTCTCACACTTTCCCACATGAACAACATCATTCATTAGTGTGGTACATTTTTTACAATTGATGAACTTGTTGTAGGATTCCCTTTATGTTCTTGGCTATGTTACATAAAAGAGTTTAAGAACATGTCAGTTTAATTAGACCAGTCATTTATTAAGGAAATGAGAAGAGAAGAGAAATAAGAGAAAATAAAGATTATGGGTTCCAGGTATACTTGTGGGCTGTTACAGGCAGAGAAGAAAAAAGAGATGATTTAACTTCTGTGCTTGCTTTTTAACCATTAATTATTCCTCCAACTTGCTAATGTTTTGTGGAGGGGTCCCAGTTGTTTGCTGTTTTGATTGATTACTCCACCCATTAATATCCCAGGGAGGGGGCCAATGATAAGGCCTCTTGTGAATATCTGGGGCTTTTCTTTGATCCCAGATGAAATGTGATTCTAAATGGAGAATTCTTGCAGGTTCTTCCAGCTGCTTTCTAGTGGCAGGACACTTTCTCTCAGAGGATTTCCAGGTGGAATTTTATGGCCACATGTTTCATGGCCATGTTTTTCTGCCAGGTCCCAGATTTGCCTTTTCATTCCCTAAACTAGCCTGCCTCAGCTCCCCCCTCAGAGGGGGAATTCTTAAGGGGGTGTTGAGGGACAAGGGTCTTTCTTCTGTAATTACTTCTTGCTGGTTAGGGGCAGTAGGACGTACCTTACAAGGTGTAAAACACTCTTGCTACTCTATTGTGGTTGGAGGAAGATGAATCTGGCACCATGGTTGGAGCTGGATGAAATCCTTATATAGCTAACAAGGCATTGATTCTTGGAAGAGTAAACTTAATTAGAATTTTGAACATAGGTCCCACTAAAAGGATATTGGACCACAAGAGTAGGAAAGGCCAGGTACCTGCACAGGCTGAATCCTCCCAAAGTTTGTGGGCTTTATTTTGCAGGTTTTGAATGCTGTTTAGGACTATTTCAGAGTGATTGACATAGAGCTAGAATTCCTCCTTAAGGAACAGACATGTTCCTTCTTTTGCTGTTGTTAGCATGTTAAGTGTCCTGTGATTTTGCAGCACCACAGTGGCAAGAATGTCCATTTGCTGTCTTAGAACTTCTAAGTCATAACTAGTTTCTTCTATGCTGTTAATTAATTAACTAATTAACTCTAGACCTGGATTTCCTCTTTTCTTTTCATCTATTCTTACAGAATCTTAGGAAGCAGTTTTGCTTTATGGCCCTACCTGGGAATTTTACAGCTAAACCAGACATTAAGCTCATTGAGAGATTAAAGATCAATTGTTCTGGCCAACAGGCCTTGGAGGTCCTGATGCAATAAGCTCCTGCTCTGTGGGGTGGTTGGGAGCAAAACTTCACTAGCAAATGCATTTTCAGTTTTCAGGACATTCTAAAGCATTTTAAAAATCTGAAATGAGAAATTCAGTAGTTGGAAGATTAAATGTGAAGTTGAAGTGAGTTATGAATGCAGATAAAACCTCTATCTGTAAGCCCCCTGGAAAGGGAACATGGACTACCTGGTGGCACCCACTTTGGTCCTGCCTGCTGCTGTCTTCCACTCCATCCCAGACCAGGCAGCCCAGTGTGGTTGGTAGGAAGGTGATCCAAGGTGTGTACACACAGGGAGCACAAGCCCCCAGCTCTCTGCCATTGCCACTGCCACCAAGGGGTGACAAGAGAAGGTGGTGGCAGCCAGCATTGGGAGCAAGGCCAGAGGCTGCTAAAAAGCCTAGGGCTTTAGAGTGGAGATGCCCCTTCCAGGCTGGAAAAGGAATATCTGCTGCCCCCAGAGCTCAGCCCAGAAACTTCTGTCTTGGGAGGGTTCTAATTTGAGCCCCTACCCTGTGCCTCCCCATACCCAGCTGGGGTCAGGTCCAACAAACCTGGGCACATGGGACAAATGCAGAGTTGTTCTACATCCTGACCCCCACCCTCAACCAAGGGTTATGTCCTGTGGGAGCCTGTAGGGTAACCTGTTTCAAGGGTTAATCAAAAGAGGGCATTATAAAGGCTGTAATTCATAGACTTACTTACCAGTCCTCTCAGGGATTGAGGAAGTTTACTTACTCCTCCTGGCTGTCACACCAGTTATATGTTGACAGATTTCCTCTAGGTTCCTGGTTATTTTACATGAAAGAATTTAAGAACTTGCCAGGTTATTCAGGAGAGCTTTTTTATTAAGGAAATGAGAGAAGAAAATAGAAATGGGAAAAAATAACAGATTTTGGGTCTCAGGTATACTTTCAGGCTAGTCCAGGCAAAGAAGGAGAAAAAAGGGATGAATTAACTTCTGCCCTTACTTTTCAAACCATTAATTATCCCTCCCACTTGATAATGTTTGGTGGAGGGGTCCCAGTTGTTGTTTTGATTGATTACCCCACCTGTCAATTCCCCGAGGGGGCAATGATAAGTCCCCTTGAAAATATACAGGGCTTTTCCTTGATCCCAGATGAAATCTCATTTGAATGGAGGATTCTTTTTGGTTCTTCCAGCAGTTTTGTGGTGGTGGTCTTTCTCTCAGAGGAATTCTAGGTGGAATTATATGGCCACATGTTTCACAGCCACATTTCTGCCAGGTCCCAGATTCATCTTTTCATTCCCTAAATTAGCTTGCCTCAAACCCATATTGAAGCATTGCTACTAACCATGGACTACAGTTTCAATTATAGTTTTTGAAGCGTCTTTGGAATAAGAGTTATTTCTGAAATTACTTAAGGATTTTGGGATATTCTGATGAGTGAATATATTTTGTATATGGGAAGGCTGTGTCTCTTGTTTCCAACAGAGGAGTGTGATAGATTGAAAGCTGTACCTCAATTTAGACATGTTTTTATCACTAATTGAATTCCTATAGGTGTAAAACCTTTGAAAAGAGTGTATAAGTGTAGTGTACTTTTGAAGAAAATCAGTCATATCATAGTGTGGTGATGAAGAATGTGAGCTTTAAAGTCAGACTGTCTTGGTTCAAATGTGAGCTTGTCCTCGAAGCTGTCAATTCATCATGAACAATTTCTGTCATCTGTCTGTGCCCCAGTTTTACCATCTGTAAAATTCAACCATAAAAATACATTTTTTGATTCACTGTTCTAGGTATTGGCAATATAAGATTGAACCCAATTTGTAATAATCTTCTGTCCATAGAAATTCTAGATGGGAAGAAGATAGAATGGAAACAAAAGTTAAGCAAAATACATAGAATATTAGATAGGGTAACTGCTGAGGAAAGCAAATGCAAGATTGATGAGGGATGGGGCAGATACAATTTTAAATACGGTGGTCAGAATGTTCTTAAGAGAAAAGATACATGCAATTATCTGGGGGAAGGGGATTTCAGGAAGGAGAAAAAAATGGAACAATTCCAGGCAACATCAGGACTAATGTGTACAGGGAAGTGTGAGGAGGCCAGCATGGCTGCTCCAAAGTGAGCAGGACAGACTTAAAAATTAATGATGAGCTCATAGAAGTAAGGATGAGGGGCAAATCATGTTGGATCTGGAAGCTCTTGTAAAAGTTTTGATTTATATATTTGTGTAATGGGAAGTCTTGTAGGTTTTGTGAGAAAAGTCACATAAAACACTTTACCTTTTAACATAATATTCTGGCCCCTAAATTTAGATTAAACTCAAAGGGAATAAAGCAGAAAAATAGGAGTCAATCTAGAAGACTTCAGGTACAATGTAAAGACTGAGTTGATGAGTCTTTTGACCAAGGTGGAGGCAGAAGAGGTGTTGAGAAATAGACACTCTCCAAGTATATTCTTGTATATAGAACCAATGTGATATGTTGGTGGACTGGATGTGAGGTGTTTGACATAGAGGAAATTAAAGGATTATTCTTGATAATTTCTTGAACAAGTAGGAAGATGGCTTTCCATTACCTGTGATTAAATTTTAGATAATTCAAGATCATTTTGGATATGGAAGCTCTTGTAAAAGTTTTTATTTATAAATTTGTGTGATGGTTAACCTGAGAATTATCTTGTGATGATAAACTATGTTCTTTATATACCTAATGCCCTTTGAATATTGTCTGGCACTCCATAGGTGCTCAGATAATAGAATCTATTTCTACTGTTATTATATAACATAAATCATTTGTAAATAAAAATTAATTTTCATATTTTGTCTTGTTCTATTTCACTCTTATTTATCATTATTTAAAGAGTTCAACATTTACAATACATATAATATTGACATACACCAATAAGCAAAATACTTATTTTATGTAAGACCAAATCTTTCATAAAATATGAAATGCACTGATAGAGGGATAAAAGAGGGACAATGTAATAGTCTAGTATTTTCATATTGTCAAAAATTTGCATTATATTTACTTAACAACATCATAAATGCTTTCTAAAATTCATTATAAGATGATAGGGTAGTCTGTATTTAATTAAAACTTAATTAACTTATTATTATCTGAAAATTAAAGCATTTTTTAAACACCATTGCCATCACCAACAAACAGCATATATTTTCTGAACCATAAAAATGTACATAAATGAAAGCAAGGCTGAATCTGTTCATAAAAAAGACCATAAAATGTAAAGAGTTATAAACATAAGAAAAGTCATAATGCATATACAAGATGACAGATTAGTAAAAGAATATATTATTAAAAAGAAAATGCTTATTAAAGACATTTTTAATGGCAAACAGAAAAAAAATTGCAATAAATATAGATTCTAAATCACATACAGGTCAGAACACAAATGAATCATATTACCATATTTTATATGATATTATTTATAAGTTAATATTAGCATAAAATTCAAGATGTAGAGGAAAATAAAGCACATTTTAATTATTTGAATAAATTATTGAACAGTGATGATCTGGTGAAAAGTTGTTAAACACTTTAACCATAAAACAGATGTTGAACATTATTTTAATCATTGAAAAATTATTTTGGAGAGTAACCAAATACAATTGTACAAAGAAAACCTTAGTATTAATTAAAAGAATAAAATCACATGAATGTGAAAAATACATCTAATATATATTGTAAAAGTTTATAGTAGCATATCAAATACTTGTAAAATGAATAAAACATTCTTACTTCAATAAACACTGATTAGCAAAGTAAAACTGCAGTTCCAGGTCTATAGATGAATTTTTTAAAGGAAATTTGAGCAAACAATCTCAGTAAAATTTAATGGATGTCACATTATTTGGATGCATTATCCATTCTTACCTTTACAACTTTTCTCTATTAGAGTTATTAATACAAATTATCCAAGAATTTCAATAATTTATTGCATTTTAAATACTGTAACAAGTGTAAAAATGAAGAGAAAGGAAATTGAAGGAGTTCAATTAAAGGCCATGACTACTGACAGAAAGCAGGCCTCCTTGGTATGTATGGGACAGGTGTCTCTAATCTCAAAACACTAAGATAAGAACTTGTATGAGCCTGGTGGAGAAGCATTCTGTGCTTCAAGGAGTGCATCTGGTATATGTAAGATAATGATTAACAAGGTCTGGTACATGCAGGAATGTAAGGAGCCCTGAACCATTAACCCTAAAAACTTGCTAACTTTAGTAATGGGTAACCTGTCACATATCTATTACCTTTGCACATGAGCACACGTATTTTCTTTGTTCTAAAGCTAAATAAAAGTCATGATGTTTTATGCAGTGGCACTCTCCTCCCCTTGGATGGAGGGTCCCCTGACCCCAGCTATTTCTTCATTCTTTTACATCTGCAGCACTGTTTTCATAGACCTAGTTCCTGAATATCAACATTTGTCACCTGAACAGGGACCCAACTTTCCTTTCAGTCAGTGCGCAGTGGGCAAAGGAGCTCCTGACTAGCGGTTTTCAAAAAAAAAAAGGTAAGTTACATCCTTGGGATCATCAGGGAAATGGGGAATCAGCAGTTGAACTTCGAAGAGTACTCTAGAGTGTTAAAAACTTTTTTAAAAAGCACCAGTGTAACTATTAAACCCTCAGCTTTGAGGAACTTTTTTCTCTTGTACAGAAACATTGCTATTGGTTTCAGCTGCAAGGGTGGGATATTTTAAATCTGAAACAATGGAAGTTAGTCATGAAAGCTTTAAAAAGGGCTTATGGAAAGGGAGAGATAATTCCCTTACATGTATGGTCTTTGTGTTTCTTTGTATTTCTGTTGCTCTTGAACCATTACAATCAGATGAAAATGAAGATAATAAACAAGATACTGCTATTGCTGGACCGATAGCAGAGTGAATTGATGTTGATTTTAATGAAAATATATATGAAAAAATTCATAAACAGCCAACAACAGATAAACTCATGTCCAATAAAAAAAAAGGGGGGGGTAGTTTATGGAACTTTTCCAGTGGTTGTTATGCTGTCTGAAGCCAGTGCACCTGTCGATCTTCCCTCAGCTGAAACTAAGCTTATTACTTCTTCACTAGGTATACAAAAAATAAGAATAGGAATTAAAGGGCCTATCCCAAAAAAATAATGTAGGTTTCATTATTGGCTGAAACAGCCTTACGATCAAAGGTATTTTAGTGCAACCAGGGATCATTGACTCTGACTTTGATGAAGAAATTTGTGTATTAATATAAACTTTAACTCTCTATCAAATTGAATCAGGACATTGTATAGCTCAACTTATTTTATTACCATATCATAAACCTCAATCTTGGCCTATAAAATCTACAGGAGGATTTGGTTCCACTGTGTGTAAAGTTTATTGGCAAACAGCAATTGGAGATGAAAGGCCTGAAATTACCATAAAAATAAATGGAAAGATATTTTTATGATTAGTGGATACCGGGGCTGATATCTCTATAATTGGTAAACAATATTGGCCACATGCTTGGACTTTACAAAAGGTGCCTACAGTTTTCACTGGTGTTGGCACAATGACAGAGGTTTATCAAAGTGCTCAGATATTTAACTTAGAAGGTCCAGAGGGACAAGAAGCTTCTCTGTAAACTTATGTTGCAAATGTAGGAGTTAATTTATGGGGAAGAGACTTATTATACCAATGGGGAGCTTATTTGTATATTCCTCATGATTCTGATACAGCTAAACATCTTATTACTCATATGCAATATGCTCCCCCTTCCTGACCTGAGACACGACTTAATGGAGAATACCATGGCGTAGGATATTCAAGTTTAGAGTTGGGGCTACTGCTGCAAAGGGCTTCACATTACCTTTAAAATGGCAAACAACCAAACTTATCTGGGTTGAACAATGGCCTCTTCCAAAAGTAAACTTAGAAGCCCTGAAAGGATTAGTATATGAGTAGTTAATTAACCCTCTACTAGTCCATGGATTTCTCCAGAATTTGTAATTAAAAAGAAATCTGGCAAATGGCACATGTTGACTGATTTACAGGAAATTAACAAAGTTATTCAATCTACGGCATCTTTCCAGCCTGGTTTGCCTTCCCCAACTGTGATTCCACAAAATTGGCATATTGTTATTATTGATATGAAAGATTGTTTCTTTACTATCCCTCTCAATCCAAACGATAGAGAAAAATTTGCATCTACTATTTCTTCTATTAATCACTCAGCTCCTACTGAACAATATCATTGGAAAGTTCTACCTCAGGGAATGATGAACAGTCCTACATTATGTCAAATCTTTGTTCATATTCCATTACAAATTTTATGAAAACAATTTCCCAAGACTATGATTATTCATTATATGAATGATATTCTTTTTGACACCGAGCAAACTTCTGAGCTGAAACAACGATTTCAGCTGGTTAAAAAAATTCTTTCTCAACATAGGTTATAAATAGCAGAAGAAAAAAATTCAAAAACAGGCACCTTTTCAATATTTGGGAACTACTATTAATGGAAATATTATAACTCTGCAAAAGGTCCAGTTTCAAACTGATCATTTATGTACCCTAAGTGATTTTCAAAAATTATTGGGTGATATTAACTGGGTACAGCCTACTTTAGGAATTCCAACTTATGCTTTAACTAATCTTTTCAATACTTTAACAGGAGACTCTGACTTAAATAGCCCTCACATTTTGAACCCAGAAGCAAAAAAGAGTTAAAATGGTTGGAAAAAAGTAAAAAATAGCCAACTAACAAGGATAACTATAAATCTTCCAGTTTCACTTTTAATATTTCCATCTTACTATTCCCCTACTGGGATACTTTGGCAAGAGGAGGGCATAATAGAATGGACATTCTTACCCAACAAAGATTCCAAGAAACTTCATACTTATCCTTAAAAAAATTACAGCAATAATATCCAAAGGCCATATTCACCTGAGACAGCTTATGCCTAGAGATCCTGATAAAATCATACTGGACCTTACAAAGCAGGAGCTTTCTCAGCTCTGGCAGTTCAGTAACTCTTGGCAAGTGGCCTTAGCAAATTTTATTGGAACAATTGATAATCATTTCCAAATTCAAAATTTTTACAGTTTTTAAAACATACTTCATGGATTCTTCCTAAGGTTGTCAAACAACAACCACTCTCTGCTGCACTTACTTACTACGCTGACAGCAGCAGTAATGGAAATGCAGGCTATTTAAGCCCAACTACAAAATCTTGGAAAGCACCTCATTCATCTCCCCAAAAGGTGGGACTAATGGCTGTTGTTCAATTGCTAACTGATGATTCTGAGCCTTTAAATATTGTGTCTGATTCTGCTTATTCCTATCACATTGTTTGTCATAAAGAAACAGCTCAAATAACTCCAATTTCTAAATTAGAAGTTCTTTTCCTACAATTACAAAAGACTGTTCATGAACGATCTAATCCAATTTACATTACTCATATTCATTCCCATTCTCAACTTCCTGGCCCTATGGCTTCACAAAATGATATGGTAGATAAGCTTATTGCCCATACCGAAACTGCTGCTGATTATCATAAACTTATACATACTAATGCTTCTGGCTTACATCATAAATATCCCCACTTAACAGTAAAAGAAAGTAAAACGATTGTTAGACAATGTCCTACTTGTGGGCCCATAAATGCCCCAACTTTCTCTCCAGGAATAAATCCCCATGGAGAACATACTAATGAAATTTGGCAAATGGATGTTACACATGTGCCCTCTTTTGGCTGCTTTCAATATGTACATGTGACAGTGAACACACGTCTTGCTCTTATTATTACAGAGGTTATGCTCTTATCATGACAGAAACAGGAGAACAGCAGTGGATCCCTTCCAGAAGGATCAAGCCTAGAGTTGAAGATGCTGATTAAACTTAAACTATCGACATGGTGGTTTCACATTGGATTAATTATAGGTAAAGTATTAGGTCAAGGTAAGATACCATATCATAATTACACTTATTGGGCATATGTTACCAACCCACCTCTTTTAGAGCTGTTAACCTGGGCTGATGAGTCTTACCCAATTTATCTTAATCAATCTCAACATTTTCTGGGACCTATAGACCTACAGCTATCCCTAAAGCAAAAAGAAGGAGGGAAATTTATAGAAAATTTAACTTTACCTTTTATAGACCAGAATCTTTGTATTGGACATGGTTCTACATGCATATTACCTCAAAATTGCAGTGTGATTTTAACAGAAAAAAAAATCAAACTCGAAGTTATATTCTCATTTTCCCTTCTTTAACATATAAGTCAGAAAATACGGTAAATCTTACATGTCCCTCTAAAAACAAATTACTAAATGACAAATGGTACGTATCTCATGGTTTTACAGAGGTTTTGTTGTTTAATGATTCCTATGGAATTGTAAAGATTGGGGCCCTTATAGGAATGCTGAAGCCTGTTAAAAACACAATCATATCTTGATTCATTAACAATTCAACCATAACCACTAATGACAGTGATCTTTATTTCTGGAATTTTGGTAATATGGCATTTACTAACAGCTCAATAAATTGGAGAAATCAAGGAAGATTTATCCCACAGTAAAGGGACACTAAAGTTAACAAAACTCAAAATTATTTGTGGAAATTATTTTTAGGAACTGGCTCCATTTTCAAATGGCAAGGCAATAAGACTAATATTACCAGTTTTAAAAGAAAATCAACTCAATTTCTTACAGAATGTGTATGAGATCCTATAGTTTTTATCATTGGAAAAGTAACTTTTGGTGAAAGGAACATTAGCTGCTCCAATTGTTCTTTATTTACATGTCTTAAGAATTCATATTTGCAGGAAAATCAAACCCTTTTTATAGCAAGAAGAAGAAAAGGACTATGGTTACTATTTCGGATGACCAAACACTGGCAGCAGTCTCCAGAATCCCAGTTGCTGTGGCACTTCTTCAAACATTATTTAAAAAGCACTAAAAGACTGATTGGACTTTTAATAGCAGGAATTTTGGGACTGATTGGCATCAAAACCACTGCAGCCATTGTTGACACAGCCCTGCATCAAGGAGTCCAGACTCAACAATATGTTAAGGACTGGTATAAAAATGCAAATGAGATGTGGCATAGCTAGTCTCACGTGGATATGGAACTGAATAATCGTATGAATGATCTTGAAACAACTATTATACATTTGGGTAATCAAATCTATAATTTAAACTTGTTAAGAGCTCTTATATGTGATTGGAATGAAAGTTCTTTTTGTATTACTTCTTTGCCTTATAATAATATTGAGCATGATTGGGAAGAAGTAAAAAATCATATGATTGGATATAAGCATAATATTTCTTTAGATATTTTAGAATTACAAAAGAAAGTATTGAGCATGTCTCAAAATGAATTGAAAGAAACCTGTGGTGCAGAATTTTGGAATGACTTGTCTGAAAATTTAAATACTTTCAATCCGTTTCACTAGTGGAAAGAAAAAAACAGTTCAAATATCATTTTGGACTGGATTAGGAATTATTTTTATATGCATTTTAATTGTTTGTATTTTCAAGGGTAGAGTAATAACAGATATTCATAGAAAAAATGAAAAATTAAATCAGATGAATATATTTATGTTAAGAAACTTAGCCATGAAAAGCTAATTTTACATTATTTGTGGTAGAAAGTAGTATACTAATAACCCCTTGATTTTACTACTAATTATCCACATAAAACATACACATATGGAACCTGAAGAAGTATAAAATAATGAAATTGCCTTCTGTGTAAGAGCTCAAAAGCTCGACTGGTAGCCAATGACGGGTAAGATTCTCAGAGGAGGACAACCTAAGACAGGCACAGTCACAAGAGCATATTTAAGAAGACAAGTGTGACAAGAGCTCACTTATATCATCTTATATAATGGTTCCTATGATGTTCACTTAAAACATTAATTAATAAAAAATGGGGAAATGAAGGAGTTCAATTAAAGGCCAGGACTACTGACAGAAAGCAGGCCACCTAGGTATGCATGGGACAGGAGTCTCTAGTCTCAAGACACTAAGATAAGAACTAGTACAAGCCTGGTGGAGAAGCATTCAGTGCTTCAAGGAGTGTATCTGGTATTTGTCAGATAATGATTAACAAGGTATGTTACGTGCAGGAATGTAAGGAGAACTGAACCATTAACCCTAAAGACTTGCTAACTTTAGTAACGTGTATCCTGTCATGTATCTATTACCTTTGCACATGTGCACACTTATTTCTTTGTTCTAAAGCTAAATAAAAGCCACCATGTTTTATGCAGTGACACTCTCCTCCCCTTGGATGGAGGGTCTCCTGACACCAGCTATTTCTTGTTACTTTCTCATCCATGGAACTGTTTTCATGGACCTAGTTCCTGAACATCAACAGGAAATAATTTTTAAATCACATTAAAATTAAACACATACTAACTACTGACATTCTTTGACACACCCAGAATGAGAACCTTTTCGAGTGGTTATCAGGCACACAAAAAAGAAATATAACTGCATGAAGATAGTTAAGCTCCTGAATTTACACATTTCAGGTCTTAATGCCTTTACAAGATAAGATACTTGATTTTGCTTATGTAGCAACGAAACATTATTCTCACAAGTTTAATGACAAGAGAATTACCAAATATTTTAGGGATTAGTGAATCTCTAAACCTGCAAAAGAGAAATAGAAAATAACAGTAATTTTGTATAAATATTTAATTTACATATACACAGGCATAAGATTAGTCTAGAAGACTATAAATAAAACTATCTAAAAGGTTAGGATGTTTAAGTTTTCTTTAACATTTTAAAATATATTCTAAATTATCTCAATGTTTACATATACTCTTTTCTTTTAATTAATGATATCTGAAAAATTTACTCTGCTTTAAGAACAAATAATAAAGTGCTATTTTTCCTTTTTAGATATTTGTTTGTTTATGAGTAAGATTATCCAAGAGCATTTATATACCACCAGTGAATGTTTTAATAACAAAAGCTATTGTATATTCAAAATTTTGCAAGAATGTAGTATTCTGATGACAGTGGCTAAAATTTATTATTACCATAGAAATTCTTTCCATTCATCATCTGTTTTAATCTTCATAATCACTCTATGGACTTAAATTTGTTATTTTTCTTATACAACTGAGGAAACTGGATTTAAGTGGCAGCAACTTACTAAGGGATATACATCTAAAAGCCAGCAGATCTAGAATCTGAACCCTTGATTGGCCATTTCAAAGCAGCACTCTATGATATTGCTATATTTCTTAAACAGAATTAATGTACTGACTTTTGAAAGTCCTCTCAATAATAAATTTATGTGAAATTGGAACATTCATGGGGATTTCTATGATACAATTTGTAAAATAAGTGTGCTTTTATCATTAGTTGCCCTAAAATACACATATATTTTAATCTCAGGTTTAACACATAGTGCATGGATTCCAATTACTATGTAGGTTTCTGTAAACATACGCCTGGACGTGTTTCAGATCATGTGTAGTGAAGTGGAGGATGGCTCACCAGAAATGCTAACTAATTAAAAGATACTTGAATGTATAGAGATATACAAATTAAATACCCAAATAGGAATGAAAGAAAAGATGTACTTGAAAGTTGAGCATCATTGTCATTTCAGTTGCCTGGAGCCCTCTCTCCTCTGCATGACTCTAATGACAGCATTTTTTACGTTCCTAAGCTTATAAATGAATGGATTCAGCATGGAGATCATAACAGTGTAAAACACAGGCCACTTGATCCTTTCCCAAGGAGTAGGGCTTCTTTGGTTTTAATAAGAAAAAAATAATGTTTCCATAAAACATAGTGACACCCAGAAGGTGAGAAGCACAAGTAGAGAAGGCTTTGTGCTTTCCTGAAGTGGGCTTAATTTCCAGGATAGTAGACAAAATGCACACATAGGACATAGAGAGTGTAATAAGAGACACAGATATAGTTAAGCCAGCAAAAATGTATATTGTGATTTCAGTGTCATGTGTGTAAGTACAGCACAGGGCTAAATGTGGGTGTAAATCACAGGAAAAATGATAGATTACATTGGATTTGCAGAAGTGCAAACTGTTCATGGAAAGAAACATGGCTAAGTAGTTAATAAATCCAAATAGTAGGACCCAGTGATGAGGACACAGCAGAGTCTTGTGGACATAATAACCTGGGAATCAAGAGTGGTGCAGATAGCTACATAGAGTCATAGGCCATTGAAGAGAGGAAGAAAAATTCTGTGGCACCAAAGAAGACAAAAAAAAAAGACATTTGCATGAAGCAGCCCATACATGAAATAGACTTTTTAGAATTCAGCAAGTTCTCTAAGGTTTTAGGTATGATAACAGTTGACTAACTGATATCAAGGAATGACAGATGACTGAGGCCAAAGTACATGGAGATGTGAAGCTGGAGACCAAGGCAAATTATCAGTATCATCCCTATATTCCCTAGCACAGTTATCAGGTATATCAGGAGAAACAGCAAGAAAAGGACCTGCTGGATCTCTTCAGAATCTGTCAGTCCCATAAAGATGAAGTCAGGCACATTTTTGCTATTCCTATATTCCATAGTATTCAAGTGTTGTAAACTATTGAGAAATCAAGGGTGATATTTACCATGAATGACTTCAAAACTGTTTCATTAACATGAATGAACAGGAATTGTAAAAGTTAATTTTCATTCTGGAAATTCATATTAAAGAGGAATTTGCAAACTGTTACTGAAAAACCAAACAGCTTGACTCCCCAATATAAATTAGGTGTAAATTGTTATTTACATATTATAAGTAGAAACCCATCTATTTCATAATTAGAATGAACTTGAAACTATTATAGATACCTACTTTTATTAACAGATATATCTAGATGAAAATATTATGCCATAGATTTCACTACTGTACACATTGGTAGGTGATAATAAGGGCACAGAAATTTAACTAAATTATCCAGAGTCAAAAATAACTGCTGACTCTGTGATTTTCCAAAGATTGGTTGGGTCCAGAGATCACACACATAATACTATATTCCTACTTATATTTAAATTCAGAAAAGAGAAAAAAAGCTGGATAGATAAAAACCAATTATAAAGAGTTTTAATTCATCATCTACTATTCTTTTGTATCTGATATTATTTGATATAAATAACAGATCAGAAATTAAAACCTTAGGCTAATTTACTGAGGTGTATTGATATTATATATCACACATTATTATTATTTTTAGAAGGTATGCTTTTAAGTGATTATTAAAAATAAATTTCTTCCAAAAATTGTAATTTCAATATATGTACATTGCTTGGTGATGTGGAATAAAAATTCTATATTTTCATGTTTATGCATTCTGGCATTACTTAGGTAAGACCTCTACAATATGTGTATGTTCTCCATACACTTCTAATAATATCCCATTTGTTAAGATAATTAAAAATTCTCTAAATTTGAGTATAATACATACCATGAGCCTAAAACTGGTGAAAAACATCTTCCAGAATTGTCTGTCTAGAATTTTTGTCATCCTAAGATTTTTCTCAAAAATAAAATATGGAAAGAATTTAAAGAGCCAGATAATTATGCTATGTAATATGTTTCCTTTGAGATAACCTGTTTAATTTTTTGAGCATGCATTTTTGTAGTTGTTCCTAGGTAAAATAAATTAATATAAAAATTTTGTTCAAGTTCTGGTCAAATAGAAAGTTCACCTGGAAATTATATCTCCCAAATATACCAGGGAGCTACTCTGATCACAAGCAGTGCAGAATATCCCTTGCTTTTAACCCTGATAATGACACGGCACCTCTTATACTAGGGATTACTGATAATGCATCATTTGGTCATTCCTGGGACCAAATCCAAGGCAGATTGCTTGACCTTATTCCAAGGAGAAAAGTTCAAGGACTAATGAATCCATGTTAGGTTTGTAACAGAGTTTTCTTCCCCTTAGAAGCCATATGATATTGAACATCATTTTTCAGTAATCTTTTGTGATCCTCTATTTGATGTCTGGTTAAAATAGAAGGCATTTCTAGAGAAAAACTTAATCTTTGGCTAAAGGACCAGAACATTAACCACCAGGGGTGGAATAGCTCATTTTCACAATTTAACATTTTATAATTAAAAACGTGGCACTATAATAGGGAGGAAGCTCTGTTCGTTACACAAAAATTACAATACAATAAAATTCAAAAATCAAAATGAAGTCATTCATAAATGTTGTTATTCTTAAATATATTTTCTTCCAATCTTTGTCCTTTGTGCATATCATGCTTGTTATAGCATATATTTATGTATTCACAGAATTTTTATAAAACTATATTTTTAATCACATATTGATTTTATTAATTATTTATAATATACCTATATCTTTGTTAAATTCCATTTTGTTAATTTGCATTGGCTGCTTCTCCATAACTAACTTTTTTCTAGAACTGTACACTAGCCAATGAATGGATAAATTTGAGGCATCAAAAGGAAAACGTGGTGGGGTTTCTCCAGTCAGGTTTGGCAGTGTCATCTAATTCATCTACACAGAAGATATTTTGTTACATTCAGCCACAACAATGTTTGTGCAACTTGTTTTATTATTTTGTTTTTCGTGGTTTTCATTTTATTAAAAGGGCCATAAGAAAAGAAAGTAAAAGACAGTACTGAAATAAGAAAAGATTTTATAATTAATTTCAAGGCAAAAATTTAAAAAATAAAGCATTCATTGAAATGCTTTATTGTGACTCGTGCATTAATTAATGATAATTAAATAAAATTTCATTAGATGTATAAGCAACTGGTACAAGAAAAACTGTTTACACCCCAGAATTTCAGGAGTTTATTTGATCGAGGCTCATGGAATCACAACATTATATATTACATATTTGATGAACTTTTGGAAATACCATTCTTTTCTTCATCAGAAAATCAGTGATATTGAAAAAAGCATATTTGGAGTTAAAAAGACAGCATCTATTCATTTTACAATTGGTGATCTATGGGATTAAGCCAAATGAGGGACTAATGGAGATGTTCTATGTCAATGCCACCTCAGTAGGGTCTCCTTACTACTTACAAAATCACCATGAGAAATTTTTATTTCCCAACATTGAAATAATTTTTTTGGTCATTATGTGTACTTTAAATAATGTAAGTAAATGTGGAAGAAATAATAATTTACAAAAGTGATTTTATGATGAATCTTTTTGCTGTATTTTTATTAATGAGATTTCAATACATCCTTTTTAAACAATTTTATTCACATACCAAACAATTCATCCAAAGTGTACAATCAATGGTTCTAAGTTTAATCACATAGTTGTGTATCATCACATAATTTTAGAACCTTTTCATTACTCTGGTTTATTGAGTTCTTCTATTTCTTCTATAGTCAGAATATATTTTTTATTATCTAGGAAATTATCCATTTCATCTAGGTTTTCTAATTTGTTGTTCATAGTTCTTCTCATGATCTTTTTTAGTTTTGTTGGGTCAGTAGTAGTAAATCCCCTCATTTCTGATTTAATTTATTTGCATGTCCTCTCTTTTCTTTGTGATTTTATCTAAGGATTTTTTCTATTTTATTCATTCTCTCTTTGAACCAGCTTTTGGTTTTGTTGATAATATCTAATGTTTTATATTCTCAATTTCATTTATTTCTGCTCTAATTTTTATTATTTCTTTCCTCCTGCTTTGGGTTTAGTGTGCTGTTCTCTTTCTAGTTTCTCCAGGTATGCAGTTAGGTGTTCAATTTACTTCTTTCCCTTTTTAAATGTAGGCATTTAGGGCTATAAATTTCCTTTTGTTTCATCCCATAACTTTTGATATGCTGTGTGCTTGTTTTAATTTGTCTCAAGAGATGTACTGATATCTCTTATAATTTCTTCTTTGTCCCACTGATTATTTATGAGTGTGTTGTTTAATGTCTGTTCATTTGTGAATTTTCCAGTTATCAACCTGTTCTTGAATTCCTGTTTCATTCCATTATGATCAGAGAAAGTGCTTTGTATAATTTCCATCTTTTAAAATTTATTGAGAGCTGTTTTTCTGCAAAACATGGGGCCTATACTGGAGAATGATACGTGAGAACTTGAGAAGAATATAACTCCTGCTCTTTTGGTATGATGTTCTCTCTATTGACGAGGTTGGTGTATTGAATTATCCAACCATTAATGTAGAGACATTAATTTCTGTCTTGAGTTTTGCCAGTGTTTCCCTCATGTATTTTTGGTTAGGTGCATAAATATTTATGATTTTATGTCTTCTTGGTGGAGTGCCTCTTTTATTAATAATTAAGTCTCTTTGTCTCTTGAATCAGTTTTGCATTTAAAGTCTATTTTATCTACTATTAGTACAGCTACTCCTGCTTTTTTTCTGGTTACTGTTTGCATGTAATACCTTTTTTCATCCTCTCAGTTTCAACAAATTTTCATCTGAATCTAAGGTGATTCTCTTATAGACAGCAATTAGATGGCTCATATTTATTTATTTTTATCCATTCTGTCAGTCTCTGTATTTTTATTGGTGATTTTAATCCATTAACATTCTATGTTATTACTGTAACAGAAATACATACTTCAACCATTTTAATCTTTGGCTTTCATTTGTCAAACTTTATTTTTATCTCTTTTTTTTACCCTTTTGTTTACTCTTAATGATAATCTTCACTTCTACATTCTCCCTCAAGTCTCTCCCTCCTGTCTTTTCATTTCAGCCTGCAGAAGTCCCTTTAGTATTTCTTTTAGGGCAGTTCTGTTTTAAGTGAATTGTATCAGTTTCTGTTTATTGGTGAATATTGTTAACTTACCCTCATTTTTGAAGAAAAGTTTTACCTGATAAAGAACTGTTGCTTGGCATTTTTCATTTTCACTACCTTAAATATATCATACCATTACCTTCTTGACTCCATGTTTTCTGATGCGAATTCATCATTTAATCTTCTTGAGTCCCTTGTATGTGATAAATCACTTTTCTCTTGCTGCTTTCTGAGTTCTCTTTAATTGTCATTTGACATTCTGATATGTGTGTGTCCAAGAGTAGGCCTATTCATATTTATTCTGTGTGGATTATGTTGCACTACATGGACATGTCTTTCATAAAAATTGGAAAAATTTCAGCCATTATTTTCCCAAATATTCTTTCTGCCCCTTTTCCCTCCTCTTCTCCTTGTGGGACACCCATGATGCATATGTTTGGGCACATCATACTATCATTCAATTCCTTGAGAACATGCTCAATTTTACCTTCCTCTATCTGTTCTTCTGTCTGTTCAATTTTAAAAGTCCTGTCTTCTGCCTTCCTCATCCTTTCTTCAGCCAGTTTAAATCAGTTTTTGCATAACTAATGTATTTTTAATCTCATCTATTATTTTTTATTCATAAGTTCTTTTACTTTTATTTGCAGGCTTTCAAGTTCTTCTTTATGCTCACCCATTTTCTTCTTAATATCGTTGATCTCTTTAGCCATAGTTCCTTCATCTCTTTGAATTGATTTGGGAGATTAGGTTGAATATCATTGATTAATTGTTTCAAATTTGCTATATTGTTTGAAATTTTAATTTGTAACTTTTATTGGGTCATATCTTTCTGGTTCTTAGTATGACTTGTAATTTTTTGCTGTTGTCTTGCATCAGCTTTTCTTGCTGAGATTACTCTGAGGGTAATATGTCTCTTGCCTAGGGCTTCCTCATTGATTAGGTTTCTGTTAAAGCTCTTCTTTGACATTTGGTTCAACTTCTTCTAAAACTTTAGAGTAACTCATGTTTAATAAATCAGTTTTTTTCCCAGCTGTCCCCTCTGATTCTTGCCCTGGATATATGGCTTATTTTTTGAGATTCACTATTTGTGCAATTGTTTCACCCCATGAGAAAACATCCTCTCCCCTGTTCCTCCTCTGTGAATCCTGATCTGTTCTGTTTCCTTTTGATATGCCTCTATTCATCTTTAACACTCCTGTCATTGTCTATATCTGCTTTAATCTGGAGGCCTAATTCTTGAAGGAGGGTACCCCTGGAGAGGACTATTTTAAGCCAGTTTATTGAAGTTGAAGCAGGGCCAGGGACCCATGAAAGGGATGCATGTAAGTTCTCAAGTGCCTGGGCGGGAGACCCAGAAAATCACAAACTTCTCTATGTTGTCTCCCAGAATATGTGATTTTCTGGCCTGTCTAGTACATAGCACTGTTCTGCTAACTGTTCCCCACATCTGTAAGGTGTTGTATTAATCTGCCAATGAGGTGCTAATGCAAAGTGCCAGAAATCTGTTGGATTTTATAAAGGGCATTTACTTCCTTTCTGGGCTTTCTCTCTCTCAATTGCAGGCTGGTACAGGGTTTCTCTCTCCTGGCAGAGGGCTCATTTCTTTCAAGGCTTTCTATATCATTCTCAGTTCTTTTCCCAAGGTCATCTGTAAGCTATCAGGCAAAAGGTCCATTTTTCCTCAGGGCTTTAGCTGTTTGAGTCTTCTCCTTTCTGTTACATGACAGGATAAAAAATGACAAAGTTCTCTCCTTTGTGTGTCTTCTTGAGTAAGTGTCCATTTATAGCAACACCCCCCCAGGGGGTGGGGACTAAACCTGAGTTATACCTTACTGATGTGGTTGAATCTGTGGGCTGGAACTGCCACCCACCTTAAATGCTGGGGCAAACTCACAGTCTCTGTCCACATGGGTGGGGTACTTCTCTTGACCCAAGGAAATGTATCAATTCCAGACCTCAGTTTCCATAGTTTTCCTCTTAAAGCTGTTTTCCCTTCCATCTCTTCCTTCCATGCCTCTTTTAGTCCAAGATGAAAGTGTTTTTGTTCATACTAAACTCACAAAAAGTTTGTCAATTTAGCATGCAGGAGACAGGGGTCCAAGCCATCAGACAGTAAGACTTTCCACAAGTCTTTCCTGGATAACTGCATTTTCAATCCTGACTTACAAGTTCTGAATTTAGCTAATTCCTTAAATGGGGCACTATTGTCTGGGGCCTTGATTTCTAAAGGCTTGGAATTTCTGGAATCAATCTCTGATTTCTGTATATCTGAAAATTCAGTTCTCAGCTTACCTTTTTCCTCTCATATTTTGCTATAAGCTGCAAGGAGAAACCAGGTTGCATGCTCTGAATTTGCTTTGGAAAGCACTTCAGCAAAATATCCAACCTTATTATTCTCAAATTCTGCCTTCCATATAACATCAGGCATCAATCTTGCTAAGTTATCTGAAACTTTAAAACATGAGTCACCTTCCTCCAGTTCTCAATATTAGTTTAATAATTTCTTTCTAAGGCCTTATCAGAAATAACTTTAGGCTCTAGATTCCTACCAACACTTTCTTCAAAGCAATCTAGGCCTTTTCCATTAATCATCTCACAATTCCTCCAAAATATATCCTTTACCTATTTATAAAACCATTCCAGCATTTTTGATATTTGCATCAGACGGGTACCCCACTCCCAGTACCAAAAACTGTATTAGTCTGGGAAAGGGGTGCTTATGCAAAGTACCAGAAATCTGTTGGGTTTTATAAAGTGTATATATTTTTGGTAAAAGCTTACAGTTACAAGGCCCTAAAGAATCCAACTAAAAGTTGCTTTCTTACCAAAGTCAGTTGCCACGTGTTGAAAAAAGATGGTCGCTGATCTATACAAGGGTTCAGGCTTCTCCTTTCTGGGCTTCCTCTCTCCCCTGTTATAAGGTTCATTTCTTTCTAAACCTTCTATATCATTCTCAGTTCTCTTTCCAAGGTCAGCTGTAATTTATCAGGCAAATGGCCCATCTCTCCCAGGGCTTTAACTGTTTGAACCTTCTTCTTTCTCTCACATGACAGGATCAAAAATTACAAAGTTCTCTCCTTTGTGTGTTTTCTTGAGTGAGCATTCATTTATATCAGCCTGCCAAGGTGGTGGTGACTCAAACTGAGACACGCCTTACTGATGTGGTCAAATCAAAAGCTCTAAATTAATTTTATCAAGTAAACTTAATCAGTGGGCCCTCACTGAATTTAATACAATGAAAGGGTGTCATACCCAGAGGAATAGATAAGTTTGTAAACATAATTTTTATCTTTTTAGGATTCACAAACATATTCTCAAACTGTCACAGGTGGTACTGTGTCTTTATTTTCAATCCACTCTACCATTACTGTGGTATGTTTGCAACACAGCCTCTTAGCTGCATTTGGCCTGGATAGGCTGAAACTAATGCTCAGATCCCAGACCCAGGGATCTGAATTCTCTTTTCAAAAGCTGCAATTGCTCTATATCATGACCCCTTCTTTTCTTGGGAAAGAGCCTCCCTTCAGCAAATTTTTCCTCACCACAGTGAGAAGTTACTCTGTCTGTAAATCTGTCCCTCTACCTTTCCTGCATTGGGTGAAGCTGAAACAAAGACTGTGGGCTGATTTCTGTCCTGGGTGAAGTTGGAGCCCAGTATTCTGAATGTGCTATGCAAAAGACACAGTGTGTGCCTGGCTGTGCTTGCCCCTTTTCTTCGGGAGGAGCTGCATTTCAGCAAACCTGTGAAGTTACTGTGTCTTAAATGAGCCTCACTTTCTCTACTGCTGGGGGTGAGGTTGAGATGGTGGCCCCTGGCTGTTTTCTGTACATATTTTTCTTATTTTCTTATTACATATGGATATCATATAGTTGGGATTTACATTTTTTAAATATATTTTTATTTATTTTAAAAAGATACTTTGATTACATAAAATGTTACATAAAAAATTATAGGGATTCCCATAATCCCCAATCCCCAGACCTCCCAATTTCCCCACATTAACAACTTCTTTCATTAGTGTGGCACATTCATTGCAATTGATGAACACATTTTTGAGAATTGCAACTAAGCATGGATTACAGTTTGCACTTTCTCCCACTCAATTCTGTAAGTTATGGCAGGATATATAATGGCCTGTATCTGTCATTGCAATGTCATTCACGTCAATTCCAAGTCCTGAAAATGCCCCAATATTACACCTCTTTTTCTCTCTCCTTGACTTCAGCACCTCAAGTGGCCACTGTCTCCACATCAATGACATAAATTCTTCTATTGCTAGAATCACAATACGTCTGTAGTAGAATACCAGTCAGTCTACTCCAGTCTATATTTTATTCCCCAATCTTGAGGATTCTGGGATGGTGATGCCCACTCCTCCTCTAAATGAGAGGGGGCTTGGATCCCATATGGTTGATGGATAGGACTCTCTTGCTTGCCGTTGTAGACGCTCTCAGTTCCTTGGTGTGGTGGTTGTCCATCCTAACTTCCTTGTTAGATTTCCTGGGTGAGTCCAATGAAATGGAGAGTAGGTTTTGCAACTCTGCTGAGGCTCAGGGCCCAGCTGACACATGGAAAGCCTAGAGATTCATGTCCCTTGGACATACACCTACCAACTCCAGCACCAACTATAGGTTCAAATAAAAAGCACAGAAGAGGCATGTGTAAAGAAGTCATATCTGAGTCCAATTCTGTAACCCTTGGGAGCACAATCTCCAAAGAAGGGCCCACTGGCAAGGCACCAAACTCTGGAGATATCTGCCATGACCACAGGACCTGGGTATTTCTGGAGCCCTCAGGAGCCCCACTGTTTGAAGCAGTATCTACTTTGGCCATTTATGAGATCCTGCTGAGATATGCATAAGCATTAGCTTGCTGATGACCTCCGGACTCACTTTGAAGTCTCTTAGCCATATAAAATCATTTGTCTTGACCTTTCCCCCCTTTTATTCAAGGACTTTTTCTAGTTGTTTCACCAGCTGATGCTTTGGTAGCAATCCTTTGTTGCCAGGGAGGCTCATCCCTGGGGGTGATGTTCCTTGCTGGGGGGACAGTAATGCATTAATATGCTGAGTTTGGCTTAAAGGAAGGCCACATTTGAGCAAAAAGGAGGCTTTCAAAAGATAACTCTTAGGCACCCTACAACATTAGGCTAAGTTGCAAATTGAAAAGCAAAAGGCTCATAAGCATAATCATATATATTCCCAGGGAAACTTCCTCCCATGTATCCCCCATCACTGTCACCTCATACAATTGTCATCCCCTGCTATAGTTTTAACCCTTCTGTGATCCAAAACTTCTTCAAATATGAAGCCAAGAATATTGCCAAATTCAATTAATAGGAAAAAGAAATAATAATGATAGTTTTAACCACAAGAAATAAAATACATAATAATTTAGAGAAACTAAAACTAAAATAAAGTAAAAAAAATAGAGTATTTAAAAAAATGAAAAAATTAAAATAAAATTTTTTTAATGTTTTGCCTTTCATCATTGTAATATCTGTTGTCCTGTATGTACAGTAGCATTTTCTTCCATTTCTTCCCCAGTGTCTTACTTTTTTTCATTTTGTCTTCAATGTAGTTTTAGGTCACAGTAAAGACACATACAGAATATAGGGGACTCCCATATACCCAACATCTTCTCCCTTTTCCCCCTCCCTACTAAAAACCTTTTTACATGTGGATGGTATATTTGTTACAGCTGATGTACAAATATTGAAACATAGCTACTAACCATGGTCAATAGTATACATTTTAGACCATAAACTTTTATAATTTTTTAATGAAATTTAACATGGCCTGTATCTATCATTGCAAGATCATGCAAAACACTTCCATTGCCCCCTAAATACCCTCTTTTCCATCTATTCTATTCCTCCTTCCCCCCTTCCTTAGGACCCATGGCGATGATCAGGCTTCACTCCTTGAAGGACAAGATTCATAGATATTTGCTACAATTCTGAGGGTTTGACAGCTAGTTTGTCTTCCCCTATTAGGAAATGCCCATGTTCTTGAGAGACACCCTCCCCTCTGAGAATATATTAGGCTTCCCCAGGATGGGAGTCCAACTCCTTCCCACTCATTATGTGGGTCTCTCCTCACTGATACAGCACATTATGACAAAATGATCACACATACATTCTCTAGGAGACTGCCCCAGGTGTGCCCTGTCCCAAATGACCCCCAACCAACACCATGAATTAGAAACTCTTACTTGTCATATTGCCAAAAGAATTTTCTCAAAATTATAGTTTCATGCATGTACCCAGAAATCCCCAGTGTTCACCTGCTCTCTCCCCCAATCCTCCCCCAGTTTGGTGGACTGTCTAACCCAACCTCCACACCCTACCATCTTGCCAAATTTGCACCACCCAACTCAATAGTATCCCTCCACCCCTGTCATATCCCTTCATTACACAACAACTCACTTCCACCTTATCATAGATTTTGCCCATATGGGCATTGCCTCACAACCTTCTTTTCCCTTTCTATTTCCTGTAAAACTATCTTCCAATCTCTAGCTCTCTGAGTCACATCAATTTGCTTAATTCATATCAGAGAGGTCATATAATATTTGTTCTTCAGTGCCTGGCTTGCTTCACTCAACATAAGGTCCTCAAGATTCATCCATGTGATACCGCATGTTAATTCTTTATTCTTTTTTTACAGCTGAATAATATAACATTGCATGTATATACCACATTTTGTTCATCCATTCATCTGTTGATGGGCATTTGGGTTGATTCCAACTTTTGGCAATAGTGAATAATGCTGCTATGAACATTGGTGTGCATATATCTGTTCATGTCCTTGCTTTCAGGTCTTCTGAGTATATACCCAGCAGTGGAATTGCTTAGTCATATGGCAGATCTATAGTTAGTTTTTTGAGGAACCACCATACTGTACTCCACAATGGCAGAACCATTTTACATTCCCACCAGCAGTGGATGAGGTTTCCCATTCCACCTCCTCTACAGCACTTGTATTCCTCTGTGTTTTTTTTTTTAATGGCCACCAGTTTAATGGATATAAAATGATATCTCATTGTAGTTTTGTTTTGCATTTCCCTAATAGCTAGTGGTGTTGAGCATCATTTCATGTGCTTTTTAGCCATTTGTATTTCTTCTTTGGGAAAGTGTCTGTTCAAATCACTTGCCCATTTTTAAATGGGTTGTTTGTCTTTTTATTTTTGAGATATAGGATTTATTTATATATGCTGGGTATTAGGCTCCTATCAGATATATGGTTAGAAAATATTTTCTTCCATTGGTTACGCTGTCTTTTCACTTTCTTGACAAACTCCTTTGACATGCAAAAGGTTTCAATTTTGAGTAGGTGCCATTTATTTATTTTTTCTTTCACTGTTTGTGCTTTGGCTGTGAAGTTCATGAAGCCATTTCCTATTACAAGGTCCTGTAGATGCTTCCCTACATTATCTTCCAAGGTCTTTATGGTCTTGGCTCTTATATTTAGATCTTTGATCCATCTTGAGTTGATTTTTGTGTAAGATATGAGGTGTTGTTCCTCTCTCATTCTTTTGGATATGGAAACCCAGTTCTCCAAACAACATTTGTTGAAGATGGCATTCTTTCCCAGTTGAGGGGGCTTGGTGGCCTTGTCGAATATCAGATGACTGTATATGTGAGGACCTATATCAGAAC